>JARYGA010014770.1:0-37618 GCA_030545235.1 Helianthus tuberosus | reverse complement strand
ATACGGTCGTATCCTTGTTGAATCTTCAAACATTGTACGAGCGTATATCATATGTACAGTACGTTCGTATACAAGAACAGTATTCGTATAATACGTTAACGATAATCGTATAGTGATTGCTAAGTTGTAATTGTTATTTGTTACAGACGATATGGCTGAGTCATCAGCAGCTGCTGCGGCCCGTAGAGGTAGAGGTCAGGGTCAGGGTCGGGACCGTGGACGTGGACGCGTACGGGGACGTGGACGTGGACGTGGACAGGAGGAGGAGATTGTGCCCGATTTTACTGAGACGGGGCAGTTTGTTAGAGATATCCCCCGAGGTACGGTTGCCTATAGGATTTTGGGCAAATTACGGGAGATGGTGCTGGATGCGCTTCGGACCATAGATTTTCAGTTTTTGACAGATATTGGAGCGATTGGTCGGGTCCGGGAGCTCATGCCAGCTAACTCCCCGTGGGACCGCTTATTTGATGCCGCCGCAGAGCGGGCCCACAGGGAGATTACTTTAGAGTTTTTATCTACCTTTACATTTACGGACACCCGGGGTGGGGGTTTTCAGCATTTTTTGACGACAGACGCCGTAACTTTTACTATTTGCGGCACGCCTCAGAGGATGACACTTCCTCAGTTCGCTGTTGCCTTGGGTCTGTAATCAGCGGATGACTCAAGGTCACGCGCATTTTTTGATGCGCCAGTCAGCACGTCCACTGACGTGTTGTGGCCGTATTGGAAGACTATTGGGTTCGGGGAGTTCGCGAAACCGAGACAGCGATCCCCGAAGGCACGGGCGACTGATCTTTACGACCCGTTACACCGATACCTACATCGGTGTATCGCCGTGACGATCGCCGGTCGTCATGATAGCAGGGAATGGGTCACCCAAAGTGACCTATTCTTCTTGCACGACTTACTTACCGGCGGGAGGGCCAACTTGGCGTACAAGTTGGCTGCATATCTCGCCGAGTACGCTTTTAAGCGTACCTCTTCCCACATCAGCTGTGGGGCCTTCGTCACCCGTCTGGCGAAGGGTTACTTGCGCCTCCTGACCCCGCAGGTGGCAAGGGATATGACGCAGACACGCCAGCTTGACAGGGTTGGGAGGGACACAGCCCTATCGATGGTTTTGGCTCGCGAGGTCGAGGGAGGGCAGCTGGTTTGGGCTTATGGTGTGGGTGAGGGACCCCGTGGAGAGGGTGGTGATGAGGAGGGAGACGAGGGAGAGGGAGACGAGGGCGAGGGCGTGGACGGAGAGGGAGGCGACGGAGAGGGGGTCGCTCATGCTGCCGATCGATCACAGGTAGTTGAGGAGGAGTTACGGGGTGATCGCCCGTACGTTCGACGCAGCGTGAGACAGCGTGTGATGCCTCCACCGGGGGTGGAGGAGAGACTCGTTCAGGTCGAGTCGGCTGTAGCTGCAGTCAGAGGGGATTTAGCTGCAATCAGAGGGGATTTAGCTGCAGTGAGAGATGATGTACAGTGGATGGTCGGGGCGATTGTGGCTATGCATTCTGCCACGCCCCTACCTCCACGAGCTGGCGCTGCCCCACCACCATCACCACCGCCGTAGCTGCTTATTGTATTATTATTTTTTTTTTGTTATTTTACGTTTGAAACTTTGTAAAAGTTTATCTTTTTTTTTAGATGTAAAACATTATAAATATTAATCTTTTGTTTAGATGTTATGTTGTTTGTTTAATAATTGTTGTCATAGTTTATCATAATCATATCACATATTTATCGTTTTACAAATAGAAAACTTATTAAACATAATAAATACGTTTAACTACAAACTCGTAACATAATCCGATATATACAATACTATTTTAAAATTTATAAAACTTATTAAACGGTTTCCCGATTGCAACAAAAATTAACTTTTCTATACATATTTATCGTTTTACAAATAGAAAACTTATTAAACATAATAAATACGTTTAACTACAAACTCGTAACATAATACGATATATACAATACTATTTTAAAATTTATAAAACTTATTAAACGGTTTCCCGATTGCAACAAAAAATTAACTTTTCTATACATATTTATCGTTTTACAAAGAGGAAACTTATTAAACATAATAAATACGTTTAACTACAAACTCGTAACATAATCCGATATATACAACACTATTTTAAATAAAAAAATTTATTAAACGGTTTCCTGGTTGCAACAAAAAAGTTAACTTTTCTATACGGGCCGTATAACATTATACGGCCCGTATACATATTTCAAAACTAAAAACCCTTGGCAAACCTTCGAAACAAAATTATGCAAATATGTATACGGCCAGTATATAAGTATACGTCCCGTATACATATAAAAACAAAAAAAACATTCCACCGCATAAAATTCTGTGCATAAACATTCTATACGGCCCGTATAGATATAGGGATGTGAAAATAAGATTATAGGGGATGTGGAAATAAACCACATGGTATTGGAGGTTGGTTTTTCTAATACACATAATATACGGCCCGTATAAAATTCTTGTAAATATTTGTTTAAAAATATTTCTCTAAGTATTTAATTTTTAGAAAATTTTTGCCATTGTTTCCCCTAAAAAAATAGAGGTTTCCATGCCTTCAAGTGTCACGGCCCCCAACCCGGTTTGACCCGTTTCAGGAGCCGCGGGACAGAAAATCCCGTGGTATTTATTTAATAAGATTATAGGGGATGTGGAAATAAACCACATGGTATTGGAGGTTGGTTTTTCTAATACACATAATATACGGCCCGCATAAAATTCTTGTAAATATTTGTTTAAAAATATTTCTCTAAGTATTTAATTTTTAGAAAAATTTTGCCATTGTTTCCCCTAAAAAAATAGAGGTTTCCATGCCTTCAAGTGTCACGGCCCCCGACCCGGTTTGACCCGTTTCAGGAGCCGCGGGACAGAAAATCCCGTGGTATTTATTTAATTGAGTTAACAGCGGAAGATTTTAACAGGATCTTTAAAACTGAAATTTCCCGATTATTTTATTTTACAATTCGGGATAAACCCCGGTAGTTTACAATCATATGATTTCACTGAGAAATCTTTATTTTTCAAAACTTGTTTCTTTATTTTATATTGAGCCACTTCCTTAAGCTTGTAGTGCTTCGCGACACTTTTCCTGGATCACAACAGATCACCTGAAACATGTTTGAAAAAGGTTTGTCAGCGGGAAATACTGGTGAATCATTCTTTTTACAAAAACGACGCATCTGTTATAATTTATAGTATTAAGAGCGATTACAATGTTTCCACATATCAACCAACTACCCACAGTATTTGTCACTCGAACATCCATTGGTAACCTCATTGTCCAATGGTGTCTGTGACTATGGTCATATCACCCCTTGGCTAACTCGTTGTCCAATGGTGAAGGTTATCAAGTATTGTATACAAACCCCACATACCAGCTGTAATTTGGTGATTACAAAGACTTAATCCCTGTAATTATAACTTTGAAAGTAAACATGATTTTGAAATCAAATTTGATAAAAAGAGAATGACTCACATTGCAGATTTATATGAGCAGAGCTTAGCCTACTGATTAGCCTTTTAACCTAAATTGAATAACATGTACACGAACTCGGTTAGTAACTAATACATCATTTACGATAACTCACGAGATTAAACCTTCACAACGAATGACAAAGTGTGATACTTAAACATCCATCGAATTTACGACGAATGACAAAGCATAAACCCTAATGTGGGCAGCACTTAAACATCCATTGGATACTTTAATCGATCGGACATTGAATCGTAGCAGCAATCGAGTTAATACCCGGTATCGGAGCAGCGCCTCGCTAATTTTAAAAGTAATTTCGACTTCAGAGTATTGTAACTTCGTTTTTGAAAGTTTGTTTCGACACCAGTGGACTGTGCATGCAACAAGCTATTTATAGCTGATTTTTAAGGCTCACGCGGCCCGCGAGGCAGCCTAGTCTACGAATAGGCTTGATTGGTCATAGGTACGTTAGCCAGCTGGTCAATACTTGGATCCGGAACACTTATCCGGTCAAACAAGTCTTGACGCGGCCCGCGTAAGACAAGGCTTGTCTTTTACGCGGCTCGCCTGGGAACCAGAATTTTGTTTTTCTTGATTTTAAATATGGTTTAGGGTTTCTGGGGTCCGGGTTTTTTACTTACGGGTATTTTTAGGACAATTTTGAGAGTCCTTACATCCTCCCCACCTTATTTAAAATCTCGTCCTCGAGATTCATTGGAATAAGTGAGGATACTTTCGCTTCATATCTGATTCCAGCTCCGAAGTGTATTCGGGTCCTCTCTTTGAATCCCACTTGACCTTGACAAGTACTAACCGTTTGTGTTTGAGAAATTTCTCCTTTCTGTCTTCTATCTGAAAAGGTTTCTCAACAAATTTTAACTTTTCGTTTACCTCTATATCTTGGAGAGGTACTACCAAAGATTTTTCTGATAGGCATTTCTTGAGGTTGGATACATGAAATACGTCATGTACTCCGGCTAACTCTTCTGGTAGTTGTAAACGATAAGCAATTGGTCCTATATGTTGGATCACTGAAAATGGTCCTACGTATCTTGGACTTAACTTTCCTTTCTTACCGAATCGAACTACTCCTTTCTAAGGAGAAACTTTTAATAATACTTTGCCTCCAACTTGAAACTCTAGTGGTTTGCGTCGATTGTCGGCATAGCTCTTTTGACGACCTCGAGCAGTCTTTAATCTTTCCTTGATTTGAGAAATTTTGTCGGTCGTTTCTTGCACTATTTCAGGACCTGACAATTGACTTTCTCCTATTTCTGCCCAACAAACTGGAGTTCTGCACTTTCTTCCATACAGTGCCTCGAATGGGGCAGTTTCAATGCTTGCATGATAACTATTGTTATAGGAGAATTCAATTAATGGTAAGTGATCGTCCCAGTTTCCACCAAAATCTATTACACATGCTCTAAGCATGTCTTCCAGAGTTTGGATTGTCCTTTCACTTTGTCCGTCTGTCTGAGGATGATATGTCGTACTTAAATTTAGTCGAGTTCCCATTGCTTCTTGGAAACTAGTCCAAAAATGGGAAGTAAAACGACTATCCCTATCTGAAACAATGGAGAGTGGAACTCCATGTATGGATACTACTTCATCTACATACAACTTTGCCAACCTTTCCATGCTAAAGGTTTCTTTCATAGGTAGAAAATGAGCTGATTTGGTTAATCGATCCACAATTACCCAAATCGCATCATTACCTTTTCTGGTTTTGGGTAACTTAGTAACAAAATCCATTGTTATGAGTTCTCATTTCCATACAGGCATTTCTAATTGTTGTAGTAGACCTAAAGGTTTCTGGTGTTCTGCCTTAACTTGTGAACAAGTAAGACACTTAGAAACATATCGAGCTATGTCCTTTTTCATTCCTATCCACCAAAAGTTATTTCTTAAATCTTGGTACATTTTATTGTTTCCAGGGTGTATGGTATACCTAGATTTATGGGCTTCTTCTAAAATCTTATTTCTTAATTCTCCCTGCTTAGGTACCCAAATTCTTCTTTTGTGGAATCTCCAAATTCCATCAGCTCCTTGTTTTAATTCTTTTGTTCGTCCTTTCATTCCTTCAGCATCATCCTTGATTGCTGTTTCTTGAAAATGCTTTAGTTGTTCCATTAAATCTAACTGTAGATTTAATCTAATAGCACGAACCCGTCGTTGTTTCTCATGGTACTTACGACTTAAGGCATCTGCAACTACATTTGCCTTTCCTTCGTAATATTGAATATCACAGTCATAGTCACTTAGGATTTCCATCCATCTCCTTTGCCTCATATTTAACTCTTTTTGCCCAAATATATATTTTAAACTTTTGTGATCCGTATAGACAGTAAATTTACTTCCGTACAGATAATGTCTCCAAATTTTAAGGGCAAAAATTATGGCGCCTAACTCTAACTCATGAGTTGTATAATTTTCCTCGTGCTTTTTCAATTGTCTTGAAGCATACGCAATTACCTTCTTGCGTTGCATTAGCACACATCCTAATCCTAGTTTTGAAGCATCACAGTAAACTTCAAAATCTTTAGTCCCATCTGGTAAAGCTAGGATTGGGGCATTTGTTAACTTTTGCTTTAAAATCCTAAAAGCTTCTTCTTGCTTAGGTCCCCATTCAAACTTAACTACTTTACAGGTTAGCTTAGTTAATGGTACATCTATCTTGGAAAAATCCTTAATAAACCGCCTATAATATCCAGCTAAACCTATAAAACTTCTAATTTCCATTGCGGATTGCGGAACCTTCCATTTGGTAATCGCTTCTATTTTAGCAGGATCTACATGAATACCTTCGTGATTCACCATGTGACCTAAAAATTGCACTTCCTTTAGCCAAAATTCACACTTCGAGAATTTGGCGTAAAGCTTTTCTTTTCTTAACAAAGTTAAGAGTACCTGCAGATGCTCACAATGCTCGTCCTGAATTTTGGAATAAATAAGTATATCATCTATGAAGACAATTACAAATTTATCCAAATACGGTTTACAGATTCTATTCATCATGTCCATGAATGCAGCAGGTGCATTCGTTAATCCGAAGGGCATGACTGTAAACTCGTAATGACCATACGTAGTTCTGAAAGCAGTTTTAGGTATGTCTTCTTCTTGTACCTTCAATTGATGGTATCCGGAGCGTAAGTCTATCTTAGAAAAGTATCTAGCTCTTTGAAGTTGATCGAAAAGATCATCAATCCTAGGTAATGGGTATCGATTCTTAATTGTAACCTTATTCAGTTCCCTATAATCAATACACATTCTCATTGAACCGTCCTATTTCTTTACGAACAATACTGGTGCCCCCCAAGGGGATGAACTAGGTTGTATGAAACCTTTTCTTAGTAATTCATCTAATTGCTTTTTCAGTTCTAACATTTCTGTGGGTGCTAACCGATAAGGTGCCTTGGCTATCGGTGTAGTTCCAGGAATTAGATGAATTCTAAATTCTACTTCCCTATCTGGTGGTAATCCTGGTAATTCTTCTGGGAATACATCTGGGTATTCTGAGACTACAAGAATCTCCTTAAGTTCTTTATCCTTATTACTAATGATTACGGAAATCATATATACTATTCCTTGCTTTCTTTCATAACTAGCAATTTTCATTACTGAAATGAACTTCATAGGTTTACGTGGTTTATTGCTTGTAATTACTATCACTTCTCCGGTAGGTGCCCGAATTTCTATAGAGTTTTAATCACAAAGAATTCGAGCATGGTTGGCTACTAACCAATCCATTCCTAACACAACATCGAACCCAACTAGATTCATTGGTAATAGGTTTGCATGAAATTTATAACCTGAAAGTTCTATATTTTCTTTTTGCAAAACCTTATCTATTTTAATAAAATTCCCATCTGTTGTTTCGACTGTAAAAATCTGCCTAAGGTTGGTTAATGGTAAGTTAAGAGCTTGGCAGAATGAAGTATTTATAAAACTTTGGTTTGCACCAGAGTCAAATAATACTTTTGCGTAAATGTTGTGAACTAAGAACGTACCAGCTATCACATCTGGAATGAGTTCTGCCTCTTGAGTAGTTAATTAGAATGCACGAACATTCTTCTTGGTAACTCCGTCAGTCGGTTTAGCTTTATTGTCTGCTGGTTTAACCAACTTAGGGCATTCTGGCTTAAAATGTCCTGTTTCTCTACAGTTATAGCAGACTCTTGTTTTCTTTCTGCAGTCTTCTTCGCGATGTCCTACGACTTTGCAAAAGTTGCAGGTTACATTACATCTTCCATAATGTTTCTTTTTGAAATTCCTGCAGAATGGCGGTGTTGAAGATTGCCCTGTTCCTCTTCTCTTGAAGCTGCTATTATTACCCGTACGAAATCCTTGGGTAATTTTCTGAGCCAGTTCCTTTTTCTTGTTTTCATCTCTTATGCTTACCAGTTCGTCAGTTAGGGTGTTAGCTAATTCTACCGCATCGTCAATAGTACGAGGTCTCGCAGCTTTAACGATATTACGAATTTCTCCAATCAATCCCCAAATATTGCGAGAAATGAGTACCGGTTCTGGCGAAGCCAGTGTTGGTACCACTCTAGCATATTCAAAGAATGTCGAAGTATACCCGCGACATCTACACCCATCATTCGATGATTTAGGAACTTATTCGCCATTTGATCTTTTTCATATTCGGGACATAATTTTCTTTCTACAAGACTTTTAAATTCTTCCCAGTTCATGGCATAGGCCATATTTCTTCCTTTGGCTTGAAGTACTGTATTCCACCATTCTAGCGCCTCTTCTTTGAAAAGATTTGACGCGTACATGACCTTGTCGTCCTTGGCACATTTACTTATTGTAATCACTGCTTTGGTTTTCTCTAACCAACACAGTGCCGCAGTTGCTCCTTCATTGCCTGCAAATTCAGCGGGTTTACAAGCAAGAAATGCTTTGTAAGTGCAACCAGGCGTTGCAGCTTTCATTTTCTTAGGGAGCGGAACCTGCCGTGAATCATTATCGTGATTAGTATGATTACCGCCTCCGTTTACGCTATTACTGAAATTATCTTCAGAAATACGTTTGCTAGGAATAATTTGTTGAGGTTCAATAGGTTTCTGGGCAGTAGCAAGGATTGCTGGAATAGCATTGGCTATTCCTTGAGCAACGATATTTTCTATATCTTTCCTAGTCATAAATTGATCCTCCGGGTGTTGCTCAGAATGGTTAACCTCGTTTACTGGTTCATTATTAGCGTTTTCCATCTGATAATCAATATATATAATTTATTAGTATCAAATAAATAACAATCATACACAAAATAATCATATAAATTTCACAACACACATAAAGCCAAAATTATCAATTTCTCGATTCCCATTTTTATATATTTATATATTATGCATCATTACACACCTTTTGTAAGTCCCGAAAACCGGATCTTTCAATGATATCAAACAATCACCAAGTTTGTGCGGAATCCAACCTTGGTGAGATTCAAGATAAATCGAAAAACAAGAAATACGAAGAACACAATACCAAATCACTTTTAAACTTGCACACGTTCTATTACTTGAATAAGCAAAACGTCTGGTACAAGTTGACACACCACTAATAGCCTCTGTCTGACCCTCTGTAGGAAATTCTAAAACTATGAGGCTCCCAAGGTTCCAACCTAAAAACAAGTTAGAAACTTGTTTATATACATAGACAAGCCCACTTCCCTACATGGGCTCCCCTTGGGCCTGCTTGGCCCACATGGCCTAAAGCTTGGCCCAAGTGACCTATAAAGGTCCACAACCTAATATAAACTAACCCGGTAAGGCCCAGCTCGTAACCATAACCCGTTGTGTTAATTTGATGCGTCAGTCTCACACCTTAGGGGCCTAACAATCTCCCCCTAGACTGATGCTATCAAATTGTCTTCATAACATGAATTCAGCAACGTCTTCAACGAAGTCTATGGTTATCTCTATGCTGCAGATGTTGTGGAAGTTCTTGACTCCTGAACTCTCAGCACTGGGTCTCTTTCTTCAGCTCTTGTGGTTAGTTTCATATCAGGATCTTGATCAGCATTTGCTTGAAAATCTTGTGGAACAAAATGTGAGAGGAGGATTCTCAGCAGCTCTTTTCTTCTTCAATCTTTGTCTTTCAAGCAGGTTCACAGGTACTTCTTCAAATGTACTTTCATTGTCAGACGGCGTTTCGTATCCGGTTCTTCTGACTCAGGTACATCTAGTTTTTGTGTTGCTTCAGGCTTCTTCAGCAACTAACAGCATCTCAAACTTCATCAACGCCTGTACTTGAATGAAATCAAGTTCTGCACATGCTCACAAACTCATAAGCAAACATTTCTTATGCAACAGGGAGAGTACCATTTGAACACCAGGTACATCCAAGTACTTGTACTCGGATTTCACAATTTAAATTCTTTCAACTTTTGATGATCAGTCAAATCTTCAAGAACGGTTACATTTTTTTTATTTTAAGAAAAACAATTAAACACTCTATTTTTGGATTTTTGGTTTTATAGAAAAGCAAGACACTATTTTTGTATTTTTGTATTTTTCTAATTTTTTAATTTTTTTTAATATTGAAACTAAAAAACAAATAAAAACTCAAAATATAAACAACTACCATAATATACAATTACAATTGCAATGGGATCAAAATTCGTTCTCAGGCAGACTAAGGAACACTTTTCAGTACGAGCCTAATCAAACTGGTCTATGCGATTGCCAATATGTTTGTCCAGTTAAACTTTAACGCTCAACTTTCAATTTTTCAACTTCGTTATATGCTTTAGGTAATATTATACTATTATACCCGTGTGTCCCATTCCAAGACATATCCCCGCGATCAAGGTAAGCACAACGATTCATCGTAACAGGTGAGTATATTGATGTCATCCTTTTTGATTTACAATGTTAGACCATTGGTGACAGGTCAGTACTTTCGTACAACAGAGCGACCAATGATTTTGTCCAACGAGGGTGAGGCAAATACCATTTTGGTACGAATTTGGCTCTTTGAGCATTTGGAATATTCTCATTTTGAGATTTTGATTCCTTAGGGTTTTTGTCCTCTTGGGATCTTTTAAGATATCCTGACTGTGTCTAGGAAATCACGAGGTTTCGGGCTTGACCACACTTATCAACACTGATCTACTACTGAATGATCTAGACGATTGCCAGTATATTTGTCCTCCTAAACTCATCTCCCTAGACCTTTTCCATATAACTGCCTGTAACAAATTTTATCATGTTTTGATTTCTTAACAATGATCACCCAAACAAATACTAATCAAATCCCGGAGTTATATACAGCACACTCTATCATGCAAGTAGCTTCCCTACCACATATTTCACAAGTCCAATCCAGATTTCTGAAATCTTAACTGGGAATAGATTGAGAAGAGAACAAAATAGATCTTCAGCAGAGATGGTATAATATACAGATCAAATGAGTTTTTCTCAGTTTGATATAGGTTTCTTGGGTTTCTTTTGGGCACTTGAAGGCATCTTTCGGGTGTATAATTGATCTATAGCACGACAACGTACAGCTAGGTCAGCATGTATCTGGATGCAGCAGAAGCTGACGTTGCCTAGCACCTCCAGGTCTTTGCTTCCGCAAAACAGAGGAGATACATGACTTTTTCAGAGAAGATTTCAGAGTTAGACCAAAATTGTGTGTATCGGGACAACATACAGACATTCAAATAGAAATGAGCTAATTCCAAGTGACTTTCTTTCCTGAGGTCATGTACTAATTTAGTTCTGAACAGAACAGCCAACGTTTCTAGTCTTTAAGGATAGAGCCTACCAACACATCGTGCTAAAGTCAAACTGTTTCAATACTGGTCTTACATGAGTCAGCCCTTCACCATAATGTGAAAATTCATTTACGGAAGGACAACCAAGATATCCCCGGATGATTCAACAATATTAAGACCCGAAACCTCAGATGTTGGCTATCTATCAACGCAAGATTTAAGACCATAAAATCATACGCCGTTGTATGTTACCCACATGGTACATAGTTCGTTATGTTTATATCACTTGGTATCCTTTATCATTTTGAGTGTCAAGCCTATCGACATATCGCAGTAGATCCTAGTCTTTTCAGCTATGGCACCTTATATGTGTTAGTCAAACCCTTTAACACGAACATTTATTTCACTTCCCATATCATGCAATTTATCTTTTTGGCTTTTTCATTTTTCAAATGTTTTTGTACTTTTCTCATTTTCTCCCCCTAAAACAATACATATTTACAGCAAACTCTTTTTGTATTTTTCTTTTCTGAGTTTTCTCCTCCTAAACTCTATATCTATCTATATGTTCCTATCCCCCCTAAATTTGTGCATAAATCTTGAATTTTTGCGCAAATTTACCATTTACTAGAGAAAGGACAATTTATATACAAAGTAATGAACTAAGAAAGAGAAAAAAAATATTTTTGCTTAACCGTTTCGTCCTTAGATTGAAGACTAATCAAATTCAAATCAAAGTACTGAATTTAAATGGTACCTTTTGCTGATCATTATCTTACTTATGTTATCTCCTCCAAAGGAAACATATCATCTGAAAAAAAATTTGAACTTTTTGCAATAGTGAAATGTTACCCGTTTTTATCTCTGGAACAACCGCTATCAACATTCCAGAGATTGTCAACAGCTCCTCCTTAGTTGTTCCTGAAAAGTAAGGAGATTAGTAAGACATGGGTACCCAGGCCATCGTAGTCCTGGGATTACCTGAAGCATCAAAATAAGACACTTCCTTTAAACATAAGTCCCCTTTAATTTCAAGAATTGGAGACGTTGCTGCTTTGGATTTAGGTTTCCAAATCTGTTTCGATTTAACAAACGTGTTTGTTGCCTTCGGTTGAGCAACTTTAGCTTTTTCAGACTTGTTAGTTTTAGAAAAAAACGTTTTTGTTCCTGAAAAGCTTTGTGTTTGTTTTTGGCAGTGTTCCAATCCCCATCAGAAGGTTTAACCTTGGGATTCACATTCTTCATTGTCTTAGGTGAAGATACCTTCATTGGCTTAGAATGGTAGTTATCCTTAGGTGTAACCCTCTGATTTTGCATATAGTAGGGTACATAGGGACGATTTGTGCAGTTCCGAGCAATGTGACCAGCAATGCCGCAAGTGAAACATGTTTGTCTCTTCACGTAGAAGGCATTCTGATCAGCTTGTGTAGCTCTTGAAGGCCCTGAAGGATGAACTGGTCCTTTCTGTGCTTGTTTTTGTTGCACATTTCTTTCAAACGAGGATGAATTTGGATGTCTATACTTATCGTTTGCAGGGGCCTTCTGTGGTGGAGATTTCTTTTGATTCTTCTTGTTTTGTTTAGACTGCAGGTCTCGTTCAGAAATCTCACCTGTCTTTCCGAAAGCTTTGTTAGCACAGTCAAATGTATATTTCTCACATTTGCCGATGGCTTACATTTTTTGGGACCATAAGTCATTTTACTTTCATTCATCATCTCCTCCTCAGTCATAGGTAAGTAAGTATAATTGTCATTATAAGGAGGAGGAGCCTGATTAAAACCTAATCCCAACCCTTTCTTTTTCTTGTATGCTAGCTGTTGATCACACAGGTTTTTGACTAATTTGCTGGAAGAATCAAATTTTTTAATATTTAGCTGATTTGTTTGATATCTATCTCTGATATCCTCCAGTTCTTTAGTCACAGTGCATAATTTTTCTTGAACATATAAGAGTTGTGCTGTTTTTACACTAACATCATCTTTGAGTTGGATGATGTCTTTTCGCTGAGCTTCGATTTTCTCCTTAAAAAGTTTTTCATTATTAGCTAAAGTGAAATTTTTTCTTTTAATGTCATTATAATCTTCGATTAGCTCAATGTTGTGTAAACGATAAGCCTCAACCTTTTCCCGACACTCAGGTGTGCAAAAGACAGAAAGTACATCTTCAACAGTCATTTCTTGAACCACAGGTTTGTGAAATATGAATGCCATAGTTTCAGCGGGTGGTTGATACTTTTGCTCTGATACCACTTGTAAGTCCCGAAAACCGGATCTTACTAGATTTGAAGCATAAACTAGATTTGAATAGAGTTTGTTGGCACAAAGATTCAATGTTAACTTGTGTAAGTGCGGAATCCAAACACACAATGATCAGTTGTGTGTAGATTCAACAGGCTGATTATTTGAATAGAGGATCTTTCAAATAATGTACATAGCAGTTAAACGAATCTTTTGGTACCTTAAAGGCCGACCTCGGTTTGGTCTGTGGTATCCGAGGGATTCCAATTTTGACTTGTTTATGTTTTCTGATAGTAATTTTGGAGGCACTGATAGTGACAGGAAATCTACATCAGCTGGATGTCAATTTCTGGGTGACAGGCTCATTTCTTGGCAATGCAAGAAACAACAAACGGTGGCGATTTCTACAGCTGAAGCTGAGTACGTTGCCGCCTCTGCATCTTGCTCTCAAGTAATGTGGATGCAACATCAATTGCAGGACTACGGTTTGACTTATCTCAATACTACTATTTACTGCGATAATGATGCTGCAATACAAATTGTTAAAAATCCTGTTTTTCACTCCAAAACCAAGCACATAGACATAAAAGTTCATTTCATTAGAGACTGTTTTGACAAAGGTCTTATTAAACTTGAGCAAATCGACACAGATGCAAATGCTGCCGATTTGTTTACAAAACCTGTCAGCAGTTCAAAATTCAAAGTGCTTGTTGATTTTCTGAAAATGATCCGGTATACCGACTGAGCATGGTTGTTTGTGTTTAAGTAAATTTGTTCATAAAGTTTTCTATTCTTAGGTAGTTTTTATTTATGCACAAATTTAGGGGGAGAAATTTTGAAAAATACAAAAACATTAAAAATTTAAAAATCCAAAAAGAAACATTACATGACTGGGAAATGAAATGAATTTTCACATTATGGTCAAGGGCTGACTCATGTAAGACCAGTATCAAAATAGTTTGACTCTAGCACGATGTGTTGGTAGGCTCTATCCTTAAAGACTGGAAACATTGGCTGTTCTGTTTAGAACTAAATTAGTACATGACCTCTGGAGAGAAAATCACTTGGAATTAGCTCATTTCTATTTGAATGTCTGTATGTTGTCCCGATACACACAATTTTGGCCTGACTCTGAAATCTTCTCTGAAAAAGTCGTGTATCTCCTGTGCTGCATCCAGACATATGTTGACCTGGAGGTGCTAGGCAACGTCAGCTTCTGCTGCATCCAGATACATGCTGACCTAGCTGTACATTGTCGCTCTGTAGATCATTTATACACCCGAAAGAGGCCCTCAAGTGCCCAAAAGAAACCCTATAAACCTATATCAAATTGAGAAAAACTCATTTGATCTGTATATTATACCATCTCTACTTAAGATCTATTCTGTGCTCTTCTCAATCTATTTCCCAGTTAAGATTTCAGAGATTTGGATTGGACTTGTGAAATATGTGGTAGGGAAACTACTTGCATGATAGAGTGTGCTGTTTATATTTCCGGGATTTGATTAGTATTTGTTTGGGTGTTCATTGTTAAGAAATCAAAACATGATAAAAAATTGTTACAGGCAGTTAGATGGAAAAGGTCTAGGGAGGTGAGTTTAGGTGGACAAATATACTGGCAATCGTATAGATCATTCAGTAATAGATCAGTGTAGATAAGTGTGGTCAAGCCCGAAACCCGTGATTTGATCCCTGAGCAAATTATGATATTTCCTTATTTTATTTTTGTAAATAATATTTCGATATTATTTTTTTTATGTTTAAAGGTTTTTATCTCATAAGAACATGCTCAGAAAGTTGAAGGGTTATATTAGAAAAGTCTGAATTTTAATTGGATTGTTATAATAATTAAAATTGTTTATTCAATAAATCCAATTTTAAAACAAGTTGTGGTCTCGAATCGAGACTGTGGTCTCGGCCCAAATTGTTAAAGGCCAGGCCCACAGATTTGGGATATTTAAAGGGATCTCGACTCGAGACCCCACTGTGCACTTGAAACAAATCATTGTCACGTTCAAAACTCTCTCTCACTTTCCGGCGACTTCTTTGTTTTTCGAACAATTATTCCGGTCTTGATTTGCCATTGAAGGTAATTTGATGAACTTGATGATTTTTCATTTGAAGTTTTGCAGGATTTCTTGAAGATTTGATGAAGATAGTTTGAACATCATATGAATGTTTGAAGATGCTTAATTTGGAAATGTTTTGGTCTTCAAAGAATTTTGAAGTGTTTTTGGATTTTGATCCAAATCTTAACAGATCAAAAGGTGTTTGGGAGATCTCGACTCAGATTGAAGAAAATTTTTAGGGACTCGAGATCTGTGGTTGTGAGTCGCAATCTCATCTGTCTCGACTGAGGTCTCGAGTCGATGTCACATTGGTCTCGAGTCAAAAACACGGTAGTATCGAGTGATCTTTTTGTCTCGACTCAGGTCTCGACTCGAAACCTCACGGTCTCGACTCGAAACATTATGATCCCGTATGACGTCATTGCTGACTTTTGCAATCTGAGTTGTTGATCAATGATCAGCCTGTTGAATGTTGACCAGTTGTATTCACTGTTGACATGATTTGTCTTGTTAATAAATTTCATCAAGTATAAATCCTTATGTGCTTAAATGTTTTTGTTGTGTGTAGATATGGATTTAAAGTTTATTTCTACGCATAATCAAGCTGGATACTTAGCTGCTCCTCCAGAGAAGCACAAGAGTTTATATACATCGCTGATTAAAGGGTTGAATAGCTGCCGACTTATTCATGCACTGAGAGATAATCCAGTTGTCTATGAAGGTCTTGTTCAAGATTTTTGGAAGACATCTAGATTTGAAGCACAAGGAGCTGATGGAAAGGGAATGATAGAAGCTGAGGTTCAGAAGAAGAAGATTGTCATTACTGAGCAAATGATAAGAGAAGTTCTACAGTTTGGTGATACTGAATCTGATCCGATTGAGCTTCCAAGTGATACTATAGAGACTATTTTGCCTCGTTTGAGTTATGAAGGAAAATATCCGTCACTTGTTAAGAAGTTTTTGCACCCTTATTGGCGTTTGTTGGCACACATGTTTATCTTGTGTATGACAGAAAATCGAGGGGGAACAGATCAACTGAACATTACACAAACATCTGCTTTTATTGCACTTATTACGAATGAGCCGTTCAACTACTCGAAACATAGACAAGCCCACTTCCCTACATGGGCTCCCCTTGGGCCTGCTTGGCCCACATGGCCTAAAGCTTGGCCCAAGTGACCTATAAAGGTCCACAACCTAATATAAACTAACCCGGTAAGGCCCAGCTCGTAACCATAACCCGTTGTGTTAATTTGATGCGTCAGTCTCACACCTTAGGGCGTAACACCTTTATCTTACAAAGTTTTATTTTAGGTTATTTCATAAGATTATATTTTTCTATTTATCATACAACCATAGTTTTACAACCCCACTATCCATCGTCAGTTGGTACTTCAATAACGACGTTCCCTCTCGTCATATTTCCAGGAGATCTGTTCTCCTACTTCCCTGATCCTATTTCCTGCATCCACCAACTCCTCGCCAAAGTGGCGGAGTTCAGCTAAATTTTCATTGCTCATTGGTGGGTTTGGTATAGGTTCTGGGTCGAACTGAGGGAGAAAGGTATAAGGATTGTTGAGAAGGTTTTGGAACTGCCAATCATTGGTCCACCACTCATCCATTCCTAGAGGTTGGGTGTGGATTATAGGTTCTGGGATTGTTGGTTCCAAGTTCATTGGAAGTTGAGTTTCAGCAGGATAAGGGTAGAGATTATTATTGATAGGCCTGACGATATCACAGCTCGCCAATGCGCGATCCAATTCATCCTGAAATGGTAACTCCTCAATTTGTCTAGAGCTTTCCCCAATTTCCATCTGGGTTTGCCTAGAACCTTCCCCAAACTCCATTTCCATCTGCCTAAAACCTTCCCCGGCTTCAATCCCCTTTCCTTTATCTAAGGGATTTTCTATTTTAGGAATCTTCCTAGTTACGGGTTTCCTCCTGCGCACACGCCTCCATCCCACAAATCTTCTCCTTTTCTTAGGCTTGGGTTTCTCCGGAGGTGGAGCGTTGAATTCCATAGGTTCTTCTATATCGGGTATATAACCAGTAAAATCTCTGGAAACCTCTATTTTCACCGGATAGATATTGAGATTTTGAAGGGCTTCAGATAAGTTATTCATGCTGTTTATCATATATGCAAAATACACAAAAATTGCTAAGTTAAAATTTTATAACAAAATTTCATAGATAACCTTTAAATATTATTGCATACCGTGTGACTAATTTAATACAAAGGACAACTGATAATTAAAACATATTAGGGTTTACTGTAAAGTTATTTATTTACTGGATAAGGTTTCTGACTTGTAGGTGATAAAGGTGCTAAAACTTGAGTAAGAGTATTTAAAGATTTGCATTTACTGCTACAGTGGCTAGCATATAGAGATCTGCCCATTTTTCATCTAACTTGTCTTCCCATGGTGGGTTACTGCCTAGTTCTTGGGTTTTATGATTAACTCTCTTTTCTTTTGATTGTGATTTCTTTATTTTCTCCTGACTTTTCCTAATAATCAAACTTCTTTTATTAGGAGAAAGTGGTTCCTCATATTGTGCCTTTCGAACAAATATTCCTTCATCAGTATCTGTTGGGTATTTTGAGGATGAAGTTCCTTTTTCTTTTGGTGAAATATCTAATTTATAGTAGATATCCGAAAGTCTTTGCTTACCCATACTGTACACAAATATTCAATTAATAAAACATATAATCACAGAATAGCAATCAGTAAAATTAAGTATTTTCTAAATACTTAATTGGCTTAAATCAGTGGCTCTGATACCACCTTTTTTCTGTCACGGCCCCCGACCCGGTTTGACCCGTTTCAGGAGCCGCGAGACAGAAAATCCCGTGGTATTTATTTAATTGAGTTAACAGCGGAAGATTTTAACAGGATCTTTAAAACTGAAATTTCCCGATTATTTTATTTCATAATTCGGGATAAACCCCGGTAGTTTACAATCATATGATTTCACTGAGAAATCTTTATTTTTCAAAACATGTTTCTTTATTTTATATTGAGCCACTTCCTTAAGCCTGTAGTGCTTCGCGGCACTTTTCCTGGATCACAACAGATCACCTGAAACATGTTTGAAAAAGTTTTGTCAGCGGGAAATACTGGTGAATCATTCTTTTTACAAAAACGACGCATTTGTTACAATTTACAGTATTAAGAGCGATTACAATGTCTCCACATATCAACCAACTACCCACAGTATTTGTCACTCGAACATCCATTGGTAACCTCATTGTCTAATGGTGTCTGTGACTATGGTCATATCACCCCTTGGCTAACTCGTTTTCCAATGGTGAAGGTTATCAAGTATTGTATACAAACCCCACATACCGGCTGTAATTTGGTGACTACAAAGACTTAATCCCTGTAATTATAACTTTGAAAGTAAACATGATTTTGAAATCAAATTTGATAAAAAGAGAATGACTCACATTGCAGATTTATATGAGCAGAGCTTAGCCTACTGATTAGCCTTTTAACCTAAATTGAATAACATGCACACGAACTCGGTTAGTAACTAATACAGCATTTACGATAACTCACGAGATTAAACCTTCACAACGAATGACAAAGTGCGATACTTAAACATCCATAGAATTTACGACGAATGACAAAGCATAAACCCTAATGTGGGCAGCACTTAAACATCCATTGGATAGTTTAATCGATCGGACATTGAATCGTAGCAGCGATCGAGTTAATACCCGGTATCGGAGCAGCGCCTCGCTAATTTTAAAAGTAATTTCGACTTCAGAGTATTGTAACTTCTTTTTTGAAAGTTTGTTTCGACACCAGTGGACTGTGCATGCAACAAGCTATTTATAGCTGATTTTTAAGGCTCACGCGGCCCGCGTAAACCATAAGCCATACCTTACGCAGCCCGCGAGGCCGCCTAGTCTATGAATAGGCATGATTGGTCATAGGTAGGTTAGCCAGCTGGTCAATACGTGGATCCGGAACACTTATCCGGTCAAAAAAGTCTTGACATGGCCCGCGTAAGACAAGGCTTGTCTTTTACGCGGCCCGCCTGGGAACCAGAATTTTGTTTTTCTTGATTTTAAATATGGTTTAGGGTTTCTGGGGTCCGGGTTTTTACTTACGGGTATTTTTAGGACAATTTTGAGAGTCCTTACATTAAGGCATATCATTTTCTTTTGTAAATCAACACAATCAACAACAAAACAATCTACACTTACCAATTTGCCAAAATCAAGCATAAACTACTAACTCATGAACTTGAAAATTTATAAAAATGTGTAGTAACTTACTAGTGTATTTAGTAAGTCTAGTTACCATTTAAAGTGTGGTTGTTTATTTAAAAACTTCATTTTTGAAAGAATTAGTTCTTTACAACTTGTATATCATTTTTCTAAAAATATTTCTTCTTGGATTTTTCTTGTTAAATACATGATCCTACACTTGATTAAGTAAACTTTGTATTTTTAACTTGATTTCTTGAAAAACCATTCTTGAAATCATAGATTTACAAGACTTATACCTTACTTTGATCATCACTTAACAAGAAAACAACTTATTCTTTCAAGTTCATGATTTACATGAAGATGGTCTATGGATCTTTAACATTTTCATCATCTCATCTTGCTAGATTATGTTTTTAATCATTATCTAGCAAGATCACATGATGATCTACATCAAAAACATGAGCAAACAACATTCAACAAGCATAACAACACATAAACTTCATGACTTCTTATGATTTTAAGCTTATGTTCAAGTTTCAAGTTCAAGATTCTTAGTGTTCATCATGATCAACAACTTGTATCTTCTTTTAACCACTAAAATAAGATGTAAAATGAAGAGTATGGTGTTCTTAATACTAGCTCAAGGCTAGGGATGATCACTAGATGAATTGGAGTGGATAAAAGCACAAGAGAGAGGTCCTTCAACTTCCACAAGCTCCAAGCTTCCTTATATGGCTTCTAACACCTTTGAGTAGTAATGGAATGGATGGAACTTAATTATTGAAGATGGATATGTGTGAGGGTGTTCTCGTCCGTGAGTGAAGGGAGGAGGAGAGGAGAGTTTGGTGTTGAAGGTGTTGTGTGAAAATGAAAGTAGTGAACTAATGGATCATCTTATAACACTCCAACACAAGTTTAACTATTGGTTAACATGTTTAGTAAAGATAAAACATAATCTTATTAAATTACAAAATAAAATCTACATGTGGGGCCCTTGTTGGCTGTGAACTAGGTGGGGGGGGGGGGGTCTAGGCTTAGGTTGTAACTAGAAGTTAGTTTATGGTTAGATTTCAAGTAATCTAGATAGGTATTTAGTTGTTTGTATGATATATAGTGTGTTATGATGTTCAGGGACCATAACTAGCTTGGTAATGTTAAAACAATGCTTCTAGTGAAAATTTGGTGTTTCGGGTAGTGTCCGGTTGTTTGGTTGGTTACCGGTTCGTTAAGGTGCTAAACTATGCAGTTTAGTGTGCTTTATGTTATGTTTTGTGACAGTTTTGATTCCCGACACTTAGGAAAGCATTCGAGACCATTTAACCATATTTCTGCATGATATTAAAGTGTTTAAATGCTGAATTTTGCTGATTTCTGCAGTTTAGGTGAGTTTTAGGCACTTTCCGGCACTTAAACTATCTTCTGGCAGGAAGTTTTGTGATCCATACTTTCCTATACACTATACTAGTGTAATATTTGGTTTCTGGCTCACACTGTGTCTCAACACCAAGTCTGTCTATACACTGAACTCCGTCAGCATTTTTCTGATTTGTCTGATAACTGTGCTATCTTTGTTTCGTGCACCATTTGAATCAATAAAGTTTGCATGCTGTAATGTTATGTCATTTGCAATATATGATGCACATGTATGTATAATGACAATAATCAGAAAGCAATTCAAGTAATTAATTGTAATTCAGCACAGTCATTAAGCACTAATCATTGTTTAATAATTGTACAGACACCCGGAATTTTAACAGTTGTAACATTCTCCCCCTGTTAAGAAAATTTCGTCCTCGAAATTTAAACTACATTAACTCCTTAGGGTTACATTATGTGTGTATGGGTACGAATAATACCAAAGTGATTAACCACGAAACCGAAACAAGACTTATTTGAATCAGGTGAATTCAGGGACATATTGCAACAATAGGAACCCAGCGGTTAAAAGGTTTGTGTTTCCGAATTCGATGTCAAAAGATACGAGACGTATAGATGTATAACCTAGTGTAACTTAGTCAACAGGGGTTCAACAAAAGAGGAGTTTCGACCAATAGAATTCCAAACGATCGTTCACAATATGCAAATGAGTTCTAGCGACAATAACATCCCGCTAGATGAACTTAGAACCAGCAAGCTCAAAGGTAACTTTAACATGAAAGTGATCCGTCAACTTTCGAACAAATAAATGAATAGAATTAGTGTGTTGACATTATTGAATTGCGAGAATACACCAAAATGAAATACAATCGAATCTGGTGTATCATTGTCTTAATTCATAGTTGCATTAAGAATGTTTAAATGACAAGTCAAACAAAAGTATGTGTAGTTTCGTATGAAACGGTTGACCATGATTAGCACAAGCTACAAGTTTGTACCGACACCACAAGGTGTCGTAATAACATAATTCAATAATAGCGGTGACCGAACAAGTTCACCATTTTTGAATTCAAATGAAAGTGTAATGAAGCAAACCTGAAAATTTGATTCAAATGGCATGGTAGGATTTTTCAATTGAATATAGAACACCAAAGAACTAATGTTTCCGATCGAATATGAAAAATAATGAATACTGCAAAGTATTTGATCGATAATGAAAGAACCATTAGGAGGTACACTGGGATATAAAATGAATTTATGTACCATTGTCTTAACACACGATTGTGTTAAGACTGCTTTAATCATGGTAAAACAGAACAAATTTAAAGAAAGCCAATGAATAAATAATTAAATCCGTGTATGAGATGCGTAAACGAGATTAGCGCAGGCTTCAAATTAACGAGACACCACCACAAGGTGTGGGAACCAACAGGCGTTTCAATGGAGCCATAGACCAAACAAGTCTACTACGAAATCGGAACAAAAGAGACACTTGCAAAGATGAATTTGAATATGATGCTCTCAATACATCATACGGTGTCTTGAATTAAATATGCGAAATGGACAAGTTCAAGCAATTGAACTTGGTTTCAACGCAATCCGACAATAAATACATGTATCGACCATGAGATTTCGACAATGTTACAAAGATGAACCATGTATGTAACTTGAAGGAAAAGAAATTTCAAGAGGGTTCTGTTGACTCAATATCAAGGAGTCGATACTTACAATAATGCAGATTATTCGAGACAAAAGGCAATAACTGGATATAGTGAAATGATATTTGTAACTTTGATGAAAACGATCATTAGAGGGGAAGCCACATGCGTAATAAACGATGTATGTGTATCATATGAAATGATCAAGAAATGACGCAAATGAGTGTTCGCTCTAATGAAGAAAATTGTCGTGATGCAACTACCATTAAGAGGAGTAGAGATGCAAAAATCTACTTGCTAGAAGCAAAAGTGGAAATTTCAATATAAGAATTTCGAGTACTTCACCTGCTCGGTTAACTAAAATAGCATATACGATAGAATAATGGTGTTTGCCTGAGTTAATGGGCGCGGTTCCTAAGTGACAACCTTTAATGAGTTTTGACCTAAGTTCCCGAAGGTCCTAAGTACATGTCTCCTAGATTCTCCAAGTTTTGTATTCTGTGTCTAACTGTTCGTGTACCATGCATAAAACACAACGCTAGCGTATGTTTAAAACAAATTATTGTCTCACTATTCTTCGGTATACTTTCTTCCTAAATCTGCAGCTGGCGATAACCTGATCGAAGATCGATCTTGGAATAGTAACTTGAACCCTGAAATTGGTCGAATAAATCATCAATCCTCAGTAAGGGAAACCGATTCTTGATGGTTAACTTATTTAGCTCCCGGTAGTTGATGCACATACGCAAGCTACCGTCCTTCTTCTTGATGAACAGTACTGGAGCTCACCAAGGCGAGAAGCTGGGTCTCATAAATCCCTTTTCTAGCAACTCCTGAAGCCGTGATGACAACTCTTGCATTTCTGAAGGCGCAAGTCGGTAAGGTGTCTTAGCTACAGGCGCGGCGCCTGGAACCAAGTCAATGTGGAACTTAAGGAGGTAATCCTGGCAAGTCTTCGGAAAGACTTCAGGATATTCCCTTACCATAGGGATATCTTTGAGCTTCGGTTCTTCGGCTTCTTTGTCCACGACATGAGTCAAGAAGGCAACACATCCTTTACGCAAAAACTTTCGTGCCTTCAAACAACTAATAATCCGTAAAGGCGTATCCTGCTTCTCTCCATGAATCACGATCGTCCCTTCCTTCGCCATCGGGTTGCGGATGATCTTCTCGTGGCATACAATCTCTGCTCAATTGTTCGACAACCAATCCATCCCAATTACAACGTTGAAGCTTCCCAATTCAACTGGCAGAAGATCTAACGAAAACTCACGCTCTCCAAGCTCTATAACGCAGCCTCTAATCACTTCATTAGCTTCTACTAGCTTCCCATTAGCTAGTTCTATCGAGTACGGGATATCTAACTTACTTGCTACTAAACCAAGTATATTCTTAAACTCTAGAGATACGAAGCTATAATCGGCACCGGTATCAAATAGCACAGATGCAAAGTGTTGATTAGTAGGGAACGTACTAGTGACTACGTTTGGATCCTAGTGTGCTTCACGAGCTCCAATGTTGAACACTATTCCATGAGCTTGGTTATTCTTAGGGCAATCTTTTCTAAAGTGCCCCACGTTCCCACATTTGAAGCAACCTGGAACACTATCATTATCGTTTCCGTCTTGGTTGCCGTCATCATTTCCTCCTTGTCTGGGATACTTCGCCCAACATGCATCCTTGTTGTGTCCTTCCTTTCCGCACCTATCCCACTTAGGCCTCAGACATCGACCTTCATGGTGAAACTTGCACTCATCACATCTTGGCTTAGTCCCCAAGTAAATCTAACCACTGGCCTGGTTGTTTTTAAGGCAATACTTCCTGAAATGCCCTATGTCGCCACAGTCAAAACAACTTTGACCACGTCCTTGATCATCACCATTTCCGCCTTGGTAGTTGTTGTTGTTGTTTCCTCTGCGATTTCCGCTACCATCTTGACCTCCATTTCCATGTCCAGCACCATACCAACACGTCTCCTTGGCATGCCCCACTTTGCCGCAGACATCACTTTTTCCATACCTGCATGGCCCAACATGATGAAGTAGGCAGTTGTCGCACATAGGCAGGGTACCCATATATCTTTTTCCCTTTTTGGCATTGTTGTTGTTATTCGCCCGAGCACCCTTTTGGAAATAAGTGAGCTTCCTTTTGTTCTTCCCAGATGACTCCGCATGAGTCTCATTCTTCTCTTCAGAGGTTGAAAATTTTTCCAGTCTGATCGCTTCTTTAGTGAGCGCCACATTTAACTCACTCGCATCGATAGTTGTTGGAGGCGTTGATGCCGTCATCAAGCTCAGAATCTGAGGCGCCAATCCCCAGACGAATCATTCTATCCTCTTAAACTCTGGTTCCACCAGATATGGAACAAATCGCGACAAATCGTAAAGTCTCTGCACACATTCCACCACATTTGGACCTTCCATCCTCAGGTTCTAGAATTCAATTTCCAGCTTCTGGATTTCTGCCTGAGAACAATACTTCCTACGCATCAATTCTTTCAGCTCATCTCATGTCAAAGCATACGCAACAGTCTCGCCCAACGTCTGAACCTGAAGGTTCCACCATGACAGAGCCCTATCTTGAAACAGTCCAGAAATGTACGTGACTTGTAGCTCTGGAGTACATTTGCTTAATCGCAAAATAGAATCCGTATTCTCGACCCATCTTACAAAAGCTACAGCACCTCCAATGTCGTCGAAGTTCAGAGGCTTGCAGTCCAAAAACTGCTTGTAAGTACAACCTGTACAAGCAACATCATTCACAGAAGGCATTAACAAAGCATACTCAGAAATGTCCAAACGTAGTGTAATGTGTCTTAGGTGACTTAAACATTACCGTTAGGTGGGTTATTCCCTGAGGTACCTCCGCTGTGTCTATAGCGAAGAACCTCGTGCTGTGCGATGGCCTGTGTGATGCGCGCTTGTAATTCTGCCTTGGTCATGGACAGCTGAATGTTCCTTCGAGAAGGCATTCTTCTTCTAATAAGAAGATCAGATTGGTCAGGTCTTATTTGTTACGTAAATGAGTAGTTGTCTAGAGGTCGTATGTACTTATATATAAACAATCATCATATCAAGCAATCATGCAACGACAGAATCATAGCATAAACAAGTAATTCAACAATGTGTTTAGTGAGAACATGACGATTGAGCTTTCATTAATTATCAATCACGGTTACATTTTTTACAAAAGGGTATCACATCAAAAGGGACACAGGGTCACACTACCCTCGTCCAATAAGTCTGTCTATGTACAAAAAATCACATAGTCAAAAGGTGGTCTTCAAAAGTCTTCACAATCTCGGCTCAATAGTGATGCTCTCACCCAGAGTAATGCAATCTGCATAAGACAAAAAACCTACTGTACTGATGGCGGGGGAGGAGGAGGGAGGAAAATCAAACTGAGAACATGTGCGAGCTCCTCCTCGAGTGTACACAAATGATGAAGCAAGTAACGGATCTGCTGCTCGACCGTAAGAAATCGAGCATCAAACTCTGGAAAAGGAGTAAGAGGAGCAGGTGGATGAGCAAAAAGAGATGGTGATGAATGAGGGGGAATGAAAGCAGGCTGACAAGGACATGGTAAAGGACGCGGTGTCAACTCAAGCTCCAAGACTCTGTGACTCATAACTTCAAATCGAAACTGAAGCGAATAAAGTAACTCATCCTGTGCATAGCCAACAAAATGCGAGTGATGGTAGGGGTCTGAGGTCGGCATGGAATACGGTGGGGACCATCGGAATGGCTCATCAAGTGGTGAAGAAGTAAATGGAGCAAAAGGTGCAGACTGAGGGGCCTGAGAAAAAAAGCTGCTGAGACATAAGGATAATGACGAGGCTTCTGGCCTGAAGTACCTTCCCCTGGACGGGGTGCGGTTATGTCCTGCAAGAAAACGATAGGTAAATCAACACGATGGACATCGGACTCCACATGGTGCAAAGGAGCAACATCAGTGGGTGCGGGTACAGGTGGAGGAATAAGTGGCTCAATAACAAAAGGGTCAACGGGTGTAGGAACTGGGTCAGGTATGAGGGCTGCAATGTCTGGTATGCCAAAAGTAATAGGGTCAGGCTCAGGTATCGGCTCGAGATCAGCAGGTGCAACATTAGGCTGATCATAAGGATCAAGCTCTAGCTCAGGATCAAGCTCGGGGTCGTGTGGAGGAGATGGTGCAGCAGACATGGCCATGTCATCATCAGAATCAGTAGCGTAACGCTGTAATCCAACTGCCTGCAAGGCGGAAGACGTCACAGACTCAAAGGAATCTGAGACCGAGTGCAAACTAGTATTAGAGGATAACTCGACCACAGGAATCTCAAGTAGTGGAATAGCAACAATGTTCTCATCTATCTCTCCATCACCATGGGCATCATCAGGAGGACCATCAGCAAACAAATCAACGTCATTGTCAAACAGATCGTCAAAAGGCCAATCCTCGGGAGGAATGACCATGCGACGAACATGATTAAGGATCGGAGCCACGATATGCTCACCATCGGGATACCCAATGATGAGGTGGTCATGGACTGGAATGGGAATAACAAAAGGATCCTCGTCTGGAATGCCATCAGCAATCGGTAAATCATCTCGAAAGTCAGGCAACGCGAACGGCTGAAAGTCGTCCTCGTCTTCGGATATCATATCTGGGTCGCTCTCAGTATCGGATGTAAATATCTCCGGCTCGGGTGCACTCTCGCTATCAGAGACGAGGGCCATAGGGTCATCAGTGTCGGACAATCCGCTCTCGGATGAAGACATAGTGTCTGTAACAGAACAATCATAACATATCCACATGTATTAACCACTATCATTTAGCATTTAATCAAAGACAATGTATCATGAAATCATGTATCCTCATTATTCCTCATGAAACCTTTCTATCCTTCCTAGTCTATCCCAGACTAGACCACAAATGTAAACCTTGCAATCGTGTTTCTTGTCTTTCCTTTTATAAAAGTGTTTGTTTCCCTGGAACTGGGCGTTTCGTGTATGCAATGAAAACATGTTGTAAAAATATTTTCGTGAGAGCCCTAATGATTTTAGTCTAGACTCGAGAAAGAATCCTAGTTCGCTACAATCGAAGCTCTGATACCAAACTGTCACACCCTGACTTTTGCAGAAGCGTGATTATGTGTGACTTGCTTAATATCATTGCATTCAACCATAACAAACAACTATATGATAAAACCAAGATGTTCATCCATTGATTAAGGTTTAAAAACATCACAACAACATTGTTTTAGAATCCAGACATAGACTTCAAATCCAAATTACAAACCATGCAAATTGTTTTAGAGTTCCAAAAGGACACGACAAAAGGAATTAATAAAAACTAGGCTTTGAGATATGTATCCTATCCAGGATAGAATACACACTCCGGACCATTCGACACCGGATGACATCTTTATTCCAAACAACCCTTGAAAACTTCCAACGCCCGCCAGATCCATACTTAGTTTCCTGAAATACATGTAGTTTGAAAACATCAACAAATGTTGAGATAGTTCATGTGTTTAGTGTGTGAGCTCGAATAAACCTTGTAATCATTATGAGTAAGTATGTATTTGTAAACCCTGGTATGAAAGCAAACAAGGAAAAACAAATCATTAATGGTTTGCAAGGCCATTAATATGTATGACGTGATGCAGGAAGGCTCAAACCTAGCAGATTTTGCACCGGGCTTCAGTTTGAAGACATAGTCACCCCATGGGCCAAACCCCGGTCCACATGGGTGTGGGCTCGCTACATCCAAATAGATCTATCACTCATGTCCCTCGGTCCTACTACGAGAATTAATGGTCTTAAGCGTTATACCCACCACTCACATAATCAAGCAGTACCTTTCCTTAGCTAACCATACCAAATGTAACCGTATGTAAACAGTTTATAACATGTACTTCACCCCCGAAGTTTTAAAACTGAAAACAGTTAAAAGAAAAGGGGGACATGAACTCACAGTTTTGCGTTCTTCGAATCCGACTGTAACTCAAAGTTTCCTCTGGTGTACACGACTACCTACAACGTACTACGGTCTATTAGACGGGGGGGGGGGGGGGTCGTGCCTTGACTTAGTATTAATTAGTGACTTTGAGTTACGTTTCATTGTGTCTTCAATATTATTCCAAGTTATATAATTATTTGTTAAAATAATAAATATTTTAACTTAAATTATATTTATTAAATTTTGGAATAATAGTTAAAATAATATATTTTGAGTTGTTACTTTTTATATGTTTATACATACATGTATATCCTTCCCAAGGATGGGTGCATTTATATTCGTATTCTTATACTTGTATATTTTTTCCAAGTATCGGTGGTGTACTCCGGTGTATTTATACGTACAAGAATACGTATTTTTTTATTGTGTTTATTAAGTATCCTTATACTTAATTTTTGTATTAACTTTTCTGGAATAATATTTCCAATAAAAATACATCAATACATATTTCCAAAATATATATTTTAAGAAATATTACATAGAAAAATTAATTTTTGTTTGGCAAAATACTTCTAAATCTCATACAAGTCTCAAAAATAGTATATTTCCAAGTCTAACTTAGAAAATATGTATAAACTCATTTTTCACTCAAAAATAATATATTTCAAGCTTATTTAAGAAAATACATTTTCTCCCAAAAATAATGTATTGCATGTTTGTTTGAGAAAATATATATTTTCTTCCAAGAATAACACATCTTCTAATAGTTCCAAGAAAAATATATATTTTTACTTGCCAAGAATAATATATTTTCTCCTTGTAAAAATATGATATATTTTGTAATAATTGTAAAATCATATTTTCATTCTCTTAGTGTCCAAAATATTAATTACCAAAATATACTTATGAATAAAATTTCCGGAATATTTTTGTGAGTTCTATTCCTTTTCTCGGTTTTTCCAATATTGTGGGTATAATTTGTATATTCATTCTCTTGGATTTTGGTAATATTTTGGATTGTAATTTCTTGGTATTTTGATAAGTTATATTATTTCAAGTCCTAAAAATAATATAACTAATACACATAATATACAAATAATCACACACATGGTGACTTCTAAATATATATTTCCTAAATACATATTTAGTCACTTTTATTTATGAAAAACAAACTTCCAATACTTATAATTTTTGTAACAAAAATTATGACAAACTTTATATGAAAATTCAGGGTTTAAAATATTCTTGTAAATATTTGTTTACAAATATTTCTCTAAGTGTTTAATTTCCATACCTTCAAGGCATATCATTTTCTTTTGTAAATCAACACAATCAACAACAAATCAATCTACACTTACCAATTTGCCAAAATCAAGCATAAACTACTACCTCATGAACTTGAAAATTTATAAAAATGTGTAGTAACTTACTAGTGTATTTAGTAAGTCTAGTTACCCTTTAAAGTGTGGTTGTTTATTTAAAACTTCATTTTTGAAAGAATTAGTTATTTGCAACTTGTATATCATTTTTCTAAAAATATTTCTTCTTGGATTTTTCTTGTTAAATACATGATCCTACAATTGATTAAGTAAACTTTGTATTTTTTAACTTGATTTTTTGAAAAACCATTCTTGAAATCATAGATTTACAAGACTTATACGTTACTTTGATCATCACTTAACAAGAAAACAACTTATTCTTTCAAGTTCATGATTTACATGAAGATGATCTATGGATCTTTAACATTTTCATCCTCTCATCCAGTGTTGTAAGAATCGCTAGGCGCTAGTCGGGCGGAGGGGTACTGACTAGTGATTAATCGGGATTACTAGGGATTAATCGGAATTAAGCGGATTGAGATTTTTATATGTAATTTTTAGTTACATATATACACACACATTTTTATATATAGTTTTTTAAAGTAGACATGTTTTAACCCCTCATTAACCCATTTTTTAATTAATAGGAAGGAATTTATATGGTTTGGTCAAAATTTGGCCGGCATCTAGCCAAAATTTGGCCAGAATAGGACCGCCAATGACTGCCTAGCTATTAATCGGCCATTAATCGGTGAACCTCCGATTAGTGATTAATCGGCGACTAATCGGAGACTAGTCGGGATTTTTACAACCATGCTCTCATCTTGCTAGATTATGTTTTTAATCATTACCTAGCAAGATCACATGATGATCTACATCAAAAACATGAGCAAACAACATTCAACAAGCATAACAACACATAAACTTCATGACTTCTTATGATTTTAAGCTTATGTTCAAGTTTCAAGTTCAAGATTCTTAGTGTTCATCATGATCAATAACTTGTATCTTCTTTTAACCACTAAAATAAGATATAAAATGAAGAGTATGGTGTTCTTACTACTAGCTCAAGGCTAGGGATGATCACTAGATGAAATGGAGTGGATAAAAGCACAAGAGAAAGGTCCTTCAACTTCCACAAGCTCCAAGCTTCCTTATTTGGCTTCTAACACCTTTGAGTAGTAATGGAATGGATGTAACTTGATTGTTGAAGATGGATATGTGTGAGGGTGTTCTCGGCCGTGAGTGAAGGGAGGAGGAGAGGAGAGTGTGGTGTTGAAGGTGTTGTGTGAAAATGAAAGTAGTGAACTAATGGATCATCTTATAACACTCCAACACAAGTTTAACTATTGGTTAACATGTTTAGTAAAGATGAAACATAATCTTATTAAATAACAAAATAAAATCTACATGTGGGGCCCTTGTTGGCCGTGAACTAGGTGGGGGGGGTCTAGGCTTTGGTTGTAACTAGAAGTTAGTTTATGGTTAGATTTCAAGTAATCTAGTTAGGTATTTAGTTATTTGTATGATATATAGTATGTTATGATGTTCGGGGACCATAACTAGCTTGGTAATGTTAAAACAATGCTTCCAGTGAAAATTTGGTGTTTCGGGTAGTGTCCGGTTGTTTGGTTGGTTACCGGTTTGTTAAGGTGCTAAACTATGTTGTTTAGTGTGATTTATGTTACGTTTTGTGACAGTTTTGATTCACGACACTTAGGAAAGCATTCAGGACCATTTAACCATATTTCTGCATGATATTAAAGTGTTTAAATGCTAAATTTTGCTGATTTCTGCAGAATTCTGCAGTTTAGGTGAGTTTTAGGCACTTTCCTGCACTTAAACTATCTTTAGGCTGGCAGTTTGGTGATCCATACTTTCCTACACACCATACTAGTGTAATACTTGGTTTCTGGCTCACACTGTGTCTCAACACCATGTCTGTCTATACACTGAACTCCGTCAGCATTTTTCTGATTTGTCTGATAACTGTGCTATCTTTGTTTCGTGCACCATTTGAATCAATAAAGTTTGCATGCAGTAATGTTATGTCATTTGCAATATATGATGCACATGTATGTATAATGACAATAATCAGAAAACAATTCAAGTAATTAATTGTAATTCAGCACTAATCATTAAGCACTAATCATTGTTTAATAATTGTACGGATACCCAGAATTTTGACAGTTGTCACATAATCAAACTATGTAAACACAATTACAGAAGAAAAGCTTTAAGCAAACATGATTTCCATTAGTCGAATGATTGTATCAATTACAAATATCAACTATGCAGGCATTCAACTAATCTCCCCCTCAGCCTGAGCTCACAGTTATTTCGTACAGAATGAGAGTGTGTGCCAAGAGCTAATAGAACAGTACAGGTACTGTTCTATTTATAGTACAAATCTAACCACTAAGCATCTAAGCTGACGTCACCTAGACAGTGACATCTAACAACCTAACAACCTCTAACAACTGATATATCTAAACACTGATTACAATAAACACTGATAATACAAATACTGATGCAGCTTCCACTGTTGTAGCCTAACCACTGATGTTGAGTGATCAGTGCTTTATTTAAAGGGTGATCAAACCTTGAGTCAGCAGTGCTTTGTTCTTTAACAGTACTTGATAATCAACAGTCGTTAGAGCTTCAGTCTTTATATCTTCAACAGTTCTTTGGCTTAACAGTTGTTGAGAAGATCAGTTCTTAGAAACCATCAGCTGATAGCAAATCACTGCCATTGGGAGAAGAATAGAACATGCTCTGCTTATTGTGATCAACTGTTAGAGAACCAGTTTTGGCTTTTCCAATCATCTGTTCTTCAGGCTTGGTTGCATGAGCCAATAATCTCCCCCTAGGACAGAGGATGCCAAAACACTTCATTATTTTTTATCTTTATTCTCTCATTAATTTTTCCCTAACTTGGCCCTTGAATTGCAGCTCAAAGTTAAGGGAATCTTCATCATCCTCATCCCTACAGAGTTGAAGGTCTAAAAGATCTAGGAGGTCTGCTGCATTTAGACCTAATGCATCCTCCCTTGAAATGTGTCCAACTCTTCTATTGGACTTGAGCAGAGTCAATACATGGGTCTTTTTATCAGACTTCCACTTTAGTATTTTTGAGTTCAATGGATTTATTGGGATGGACTTTATTTTATGAGAGTTTGGAGAAGGAGGCCTGCTTATCAATCTTGTGGCAGTTTCTTGCTGCTTTGAAGCAGGAACCTCTTCAGATATCCTCTTGATGGCCTTTATCATGATTTCAGCTTCTCTCAGTGCATCTTCCTCATCCATCTGCTTTTGCCTTTTTCTTTGATTTAAGGCAATGGTGGATAAGTCAGATGATGTGAACAGAGTTTTTAGTCTGCTGCTTTGGCTCATCAGTGGTTTTGCTTTTGTATGTTGGTTTCTTTGGTGCTGTAGGATCTGTTTCTCTTAGTTTTTCCAGCTTCTCATAAACCATGTCAGTATACTGCCTTGACCATTTTGAAATGGTCTTTGCTGAACCATACTTTGCTATAACCAACTCAGCTTTCTTCCTCTTGTATTCTAATGTAAGATCTGCAATGGTCTTTTTATACTTATTCCAATTTGGTGCAGATCTTTTCATCTGAGGATTATTCTTGATTCTTTCAATTCTGTTGACTTCAGCTTTGAGTGCAATGAGTGGCCAGTCTTTGAATTGTTCAACTTTGGCAGGATAAAACTTTTCACTCATGATCAGCTCTAAGAGATCTTTTCTCAGCTTCTTTTGTAACTCAGCATTTGGTGGTGGATTAGACATCTCTTTGCTTAAATCTCTTGCATAGTCTTCCAATTTCTTGACTTTACTCAGCCCATACTGCATTCGACTTGAGATGTTACTATCACCCAGCCCTTTACCTTCATATCTAGCTTGTATTTCAGCTTGCTTTGCCTTGAGTTTTAAATACTCATCCAAGTTCTTTGGAGGTCTAAAGCCATGAAGGGAAGGAAATTTTCTTTCTACAGGATCATCCACTATAAAGAATTGCTTCATTTCATTTTTTACTGCATGCAGTTCCAGTGGATAATCTGCTGCTAAAGGAACAGTTCTTGAAGGTTCATGACCATCAAGTACTTTTGGGTCAACAAGTAGATTTGGTGGTGGTGATGGTGGAGGAATGAATGGTTCAGGATTTGTTTGAATGAAAGGTGTGGATGATATAGGAGTAGGTGCTGGTATGTCATCATCATGCACCTGGAACTTCCTTTTTCTGGTGTAAACCTTTGTAGGAGAAGGGATTTTTGTTTGGGATTTTGAAACAGAAATGGTTATAGCTTGGGAAGGAACTTTGAAAGTGGTAGGTGGCTAACTAACAGCTGTTGAAATAACTGGTGTCTCAACCACTGTTGTCATAACAACTGTTGAAGTGTCAACAGTTGTCTTCTGCTTTTTGGTAGGTGGTTTTTGTGGTGAAGGTGTAGTTTTGGGTGTGTCAGCGGTTGGTTTTTTCTGAACCATTAGTGGTTTTGAGACCAACAGTGGTTGGCTTTTTGGGTGTTTGTTTTCTTGTTTGTGGTTTTGAGAATTTGGCAAGTGGTGGTTTGTTATGTTTGAAGGATTTCTTCTAGGTGGAAGTGCCAACATCCTTTGTTTTCATTTCCCATGCTTTTCTTACATTTTGTTCCTTTCTCCACTCCCTTTCCTTGGTTTCCTTTTGATTTTGAGCAGTCTTTTTGTTTGTCTCCACTTCATCTGCCAGAATGTTTAGGGTTTCATCAACTCCCTTTTTCTTTTCTTTTGTAGATGTTTCATCAGTGGTTCCAGAAGACTTCTTCTCAGGCTCTGGCTTTTTAGTTGGTTGTTGCTTAGGGGTAGGTCTGCCAAACTTTTTCATGTCATGTTTCTCCCCCTTTTTGGCATCATCGTCTTGATCATCATCATCTTTGTAGATGGATGTAGGAGCAGTGCCAGACTTTGTTTTCAAGGCTTCTTTGATGGCCTTGATATCTGCCTGAGTATCCTTGTACCTTGCATCAACCATGTTTCTAATCAAAGCCATTAGATGGTTGTGTTGGGTTTCTGCAAGTTCCCTTTGAGCAGTGATAATTGGCTGAATTGCATTCCAAAGCTCTTGGGAATGCTGTTGTGGAGTGGGTTGACTTTTGGAAACTTCTACCAACTGTTTGATCATATCTTGCATGGTGTTGAGAGTGATTTCAATTGTATTAAGTCTCTCTGTCAATTCTTGATATCTTAAACCATCACCCAAGGTAATGGGATCATCTGATTTCCTACCAGTGGTAGTTGTATCAGTAGTTGAACCTGTGCTTACAACATGTTCCTTTTGTGAGGAAGCAGGAGGAGTTAAGGCTTTTGGTGGAGATCTTTCCAACTGTTGTGAGGAAGTAGCAACAATGGTTATTGGTGACATTTATGTTGTCACTGGATTAACTTTTGGGATCTCATCTTTCAGAAAGTCCCTTTTTGAAGGTTTGGTTGGCTTTTTGGAAGTCTTTTTGGTCTTTTTAGGAAGTTTTTGTGGGGATTGCACAGCAGTGGTTGTGCTGCTATGTTCACCATGAGCAGTGGGCTCAACACCAGAAGTCTGAAGAGCAGATGTTGACTCATCCAAAGTTTGCTCAGACTCATCTGTTTGTGTTTTGGAAGGTATTGACTCTGACAACCTTGTAAAAGTTTCATCAGAAAGACTGTTTATTTGAAAAGATTGACCTTGGACAAGTACTTGTGCACTGTCTTTTGGTATGAAATACAGATGAGCAAGGTATGAAATAGGAACTTCATGGGAGGTATGAAATAGGAACTTCATAGGAGGTGGAAATTCTCCCTTTTGCATTGTGGCTTTTGTTAATTGTCCTACATACCCTCTTTCGATCAAATCTATTTGATACTCATCTTTAGGAAAAGAATTTTTACCTGTGAGATCGTTCATCTCAAAAACCTCAGATATGGATTATGGTGTGATCGAAACCAGAATTTCTCCTACTTTAGATGTAAAAGCCCAAGGCTTTTTGGCTTGAACTTCCTATTTAGCATTTTTCCAGAAATCTCGTAGGGTATCGTGGTAGATGGGTGCATTGCAGGTTAACAAAGTTTTATACTTTGAGGATGAGAGAGCATCAATGATGGAATAGAAATCTTTGTTTTTACACATTTTCTCAAGTGTACAAAGGTAATTCTGTGGGTTTTTGAGTGTGAGAGCCATTGTGATTTTGAAAAATTACGAATGAAGGAAGAAGATGAATGAGAGATGGAAACCGCTTTTGAAGGAATTTTGAATTCGATACGGGGGTTTATTAGGGTTTTTATAACGGTGAAAAAGTGAATGCTGGCGTGGCAGCGGTTACAAAGATCGGACGGCTAAGAACTGTCCACGTGACAACCTCTGATGGAAGGTGGAAGACAGTTGTTTAGGAAACCACTGATGGACAATATCAGTGGTTGGCAATAGTGAAAAATGAGAGCAGTGGTGGATTTTAACTATCAGTGGATAGTCATCAGTGATTGAAGCACTGATGTTTGGTCAACAGTGCTTAACAATGAGAATGAGGAAACAGAGGTTGTCTATCAGCAGTGGAAGATTTTCAATAATCAGATGTTTGAACCAATCAGTGGTTATGACAGACTTTTAAGGATTAATGAAAATTTTCATTTTAACTATTTTTAAGGATGGATTTTTGATTTTCTGAAAACATTTTAATGCTTTTTATTCATAGAAAAACAAGATTTTGCTTGTTATTCCATGTTAAGCATGCCAATTCTAGAGATCAAGCTTTCAAAGGTGGATGTGTCTAATGCTTTTGTTAGCACATCTGCCAGCTGATCCTTAGTTGGAACATGATGCAGAGAAATCAAACCTTTTTCATAGCAATCCTTCACAAAGTGATGTCTGATGTCAATATGCTTGGTGGTTGAATATGAAACTGGATTTTTGATGATATTTTCAGCTGCTTGACTATCCAACATGAGAGGTGTCATTAAAGCAGTTATACCAAAATCCAACCGTTGATTTTAAAGCCACAACAGTTGGGTTGTGCAGCTTGCAGCAGTAATATATTCTGCCTCAGCAGTGGATGTTGAAACAGCTGCTTGCTTTTTGCTTTGCCAAGATACTAAGCAATCACCTAGAAATTGGCACCTCCTGACGTGGACTTCCTTGTTGTGTTACAGCCAGCAAAGTCACTATCTGAAAAACCTGAAAGCTTAACATTCCCATTAGCAAGGTACCAGATACCAAGTGTGGGAGCACTTTTTATGTATCTGAATATCCTTTTCACAGCTATGAGGTTAGACTTCCTAGGGACTGATTGGGATCTTGCACAAACACATGTTGCAAACATGATGTCTGGTCTAGATGCAGTTAGGTACAATAAGGACCCAATCATGCTTCTATATAAGGTTTGAACAACCAAATCATCCTTTTCATCAGTTATGACTAGCTTGGTGGTTGCCATGGGTGTACTACATGGTTTGCAATCATTCATCTCAAATTTGTTCAAAAGTTCTTTAGCATATTTACTTTGATGAATGAAAATACCATTTTGCAGTTGCTTTACTTGGAGACCAAGAAAACACTGTACTTCA
>JARYGA010014769.1:0-27467 GCA_030545235.1 Helianthus tuberosus | reverse complement strand
TGAATTACAAAATTCGATATCAGCGGGTAAACTATCGATGCTCTTCTGGAGCATTTAATATGCTATTAACACGTGAAATAGTATCAATAGCCTCTCTACCACGTGAAATATTATAGTTTTAGCCTTTGTTTAGAGGGAAAACATGTACTATTTATAAGGTTTTCCATCACTAGGCTATATGTTAGCCAAAAACGCCAAGTGTGATGAACTAAAGTTTGGGTTGAACTTGAAAAATCATTATTAAAACAAACGGGACTTTGTATACATTTGGGAGAACTTCGGGTTCTCAACATTGATTTAGGATTCATGTGAAATTCAGTATAAATGAGCATCAACACTAACTCAAATGAATTATTATCTATCAATTTAAGTAACTAACATCAGAGTAGTTTACTTATGAACAAGAGAACAAACATAAGAAAAAGATTTCCCTCATCATTTACCATGATCATGACCTTTATAACGATCATGATATCATCACGTTCACTTTTAGGGAATGGATTATAACCACACAACTTTCATAGTGCTATCATTACAATTGCTTTTGCTATGTACATGATCTCAACCTTTCACTAATCTATCATTGCATTTACCTTAAGGAATGGCTTAGAGCCACACAACCTTCGTTCTGGTTGTTTCAAAACTTATATATATATATATATATATATATATATATATATTCTTTTTTTTATTAATATTACTACTTTATAAGCATATTTGAGGTTTGATAAATGGAAATTGTTTTATTCAACCAATATAAATAATCTTTCCATCACATAACCTCAACTAGCCCCATCAAAAGAGGCACATAGCCTACTAAGTATGCAAGAGTCATGGGTGGTAAAAAGTCTAACATAATTAGAGACTTAATTTTGCCATAAAATCTCTAATCAATTGTCATAAAAGACATCAATATACCACATGAAAAGTACTTAATTTTGCCACAAAATCTCTAATCAATTGTCATAAAAGACATCAATACACCACATGAAAAGTACTTAATTTTGCCATAAAATCTCTAATCAATTGTCATAAAAGACATCAATACACCTCATGAAAAGTACTTAATTTTGCCATAAAATCTTAATCAATTGTCATAAAAGACATCAATACACCACATGAAAAGTACTTAATTTTGCCATAAAATCTCTAATCAATTGTCATAAAAGACATCAATACACCTCATGAAAAGTACTTAATTTTGCCATAAAATCTCTAATCAATTTTCATAAAAGACATCAATACATCACATGAAAAGTTTATTATATTAATAGAAAATTAAACAAATGACATAAATAACTCTACTCAAGAGTTTGTCACTATATGTAGAATTTAATATTATTATAGGCTATTACTTTATGAACTAGAAAGACAACAAAGTGTCACACTTTTACTTTTTGAATATAAGAATGAATAATCATAATAATAATAAAGATGATTGATGCTTAATGTAGCTAATCATACATGCAAGAGTTAGTTTACCTTTAAAACATGTGTTATGATGAAAAACGTAAATGAAAATAATACATAAAAGTGTTGAAAGAATATAATGAAGTGGCAAAGATGTAAAACTTATCTAAATTGCTAACAAACTTTTTATTAATTATATAAACTAATAGGGAATGTTAACTACCACTTTAAATGATTTCTTTATAGCTCTTTATGGCTAATTTAAATGATTTCTTTATAGCTCTTTATAGCTAATTTAAAAATTGAATTATAGTAATTAGTTACCATCCCGTTTCTTCTTAACCCCCCTTCAATTTCTTTGGTGGTTTTAGAAAGCAATCGGCCAAACACAAAAGCATAATTCTAGATCATGTATATCAAATTATCAATTCCAACGAGATTTCAACCGGTGAAGTATATGGCCGATTAAATACATAGAAAATCAGGTTTCTTCGGTAAATATTAATTAGATATATGCAAATTAACTTGTTTTCAAGCAAAGTTTATTAGGCTCATCATCTTAAATACAATTTCTTAGTTGAAATCAAAATGTCAAAATAATTCTTAATACAAACAAATAATTTATGTGCATGTTGATAATGAAGAACGTAAGCAATTGCACGAAAAAAAATAATCTTCAAAGGCTGTAAACGTTGTTATTTATTTATTTTTTGAAAACAAAATCAAATATAATTTATTTTCAATCATTTTCTCCTCAGTTACTTTCATGCCATCAAAATATTCACAAAACTAAATCCAAATTTTCTAGTTATGATTATATACAAAAACAATAAAATGAGGACAAAACATGGAGCCATGAAGTCCAAGGTGAAAGGCTGCAGGTCAATTGTTTCTACTCTTAATTTCACTTTTCAAGGATACGATAACATTATTCAAGATGTCTAAAATAATAAAACAATTACTAAGTAGAAATATGAGCTTTGTGTATTGTTACCTGAATGGATGAAAGAAAAACCAAATCATGGATATGAAGATTCAGATCATGGATATGAAGATCTTGCAGCAATTCGTGCTGATAACGTGTTGTAAAACAATGGTCTATTAGCAATCCATATACAACTATACTAAACATGAGAGAACAAGACTATAGAGAATAAGTGAATAGGAATTCTTTTTCATTGAGATATCAACATGCAATACAAAGAACTCTATATATAGTGTTCTTACATTAATACAAATGACATGAAGAGATGGTGGTTACATATGTGGAGAGTCACCACATTATGGTGCATTCATAACAATATAGTTTTATTATTTAGTATATAAAATTTATTTATTCAACCCCGTGTAATACACGGGGTTATAACCTAGTAGAATAATCAAGTAAATTAGCCATAACCTAGTATAATAAGCAAAAATAAGCTTAATTCTAACAGCCCAATGTCACACCCTGACTTTTGCGGAAGCGTGGTTATTGGTGTGACTTCATAATACCATAGCATTCAATCATAACAATACTAAATGATAAAAACCATAAGATGTTCATCCATATATTAAGTTTAAAAAATACCACAACATACTTGTCTGAAAACATCGACACCAAATTCAAGTTACAAACCATAACATGTTTTAAATGAGTTCATGAAGACTCAACAAAAGACTTTAAATAAAACCGGATTTAGAAACATGTGTCTCGTCCAGGAGTAAGATACATCTACTAAACCCAACGACCTCGGATGACATCTTTTATTTATAACGCAGCTTGAACCACATGCATACACCTGCCAGATCCACTTAGTTTCCTGAAATATATGTAGTTTAAAAAATATCAACAGAAGTTGAGCGAGTTCATGTGTATGTGTATGAATAAACTTTTAAAGTATGTCTGTATGAATGTATGTCCCTGGTATGTAGCAATAAGGAAAAAAAAGAGATCACCAATGGTTTGCAAGGCCATTGATATGTGTGAAATGGTGCAGGAAAACTCAAACCTAGCAAATTTGTACCGGGCTTCCGGCTGGAAGACATAGTCACCCTATGGGCCACCCTGGTCCCCATGGGTGTGGGCTCGCTACACCCAAATAGATCTATCACTCATGTCCCTCGGTCCCACGACGAGGATTAATGGCCTTAAGTGTTATACCCACCCTTCACATGATCTAGCAGTAACCCTCCTTAACTAACCATACCATGTATAAAGCGTTTGTAAGAATTGTAACATGTATTTCACCCCTGAAGTATAAAACTGAAAACAGTTAAAAAGAAAAGGGGGACATGAACTCACAGTATTACGTCTTCAGTACTGGCACTCAAATCTCCTCAACAAACACGACTACCTACAGTGTACTAACGTCTATTAGACGAACGGGTCGTGCCTTTGCTTAGTATTTTCGTGTTTGAGTTACGTTTCTGATATTATTCCAAGTTATAATTATTTGTCAAAATAATTAATATTTCAACTTAAATTATATTTGGTTTTGGAATAATTGTTTAAGCAATATTTCTGTATTAATACTTCTCAAGTATTTAACTTCGTATTTCCTTCCCAAGGATGGGGGTATCTTATACATGTACATTTGTATTATTGTATTTGTAATTTCCGAAATAGTATATTTCCAAGTCTCACTTTAGAAAATATATTTAAACTTATTTTATCCCAAAAATAATGTATTATCCAGAAAATATATATTTTTCCCAAAAATCATATATCTTCTAAATATACTAGGAAAATATGTTTTTTTATTTCCAAAAATAATATATTTCTCTTTGTCCAAAAATATGATACAACTTTGTAGTATTTACAAAAATCATATTTTCATTTCTTGTACCCAAAATAATATTTACCAAAATATATATGTAACGGTATTTTCTGAAATATTTCGTAAGTTACGTTCTTGCGTTCGATTCCACAATATTATGTGTGTAACTTATATATTTGTTCCTTATAATTTTTTGTATTATTTTGGATTGTAAATTTCATGGTACTTTGTTAAGTTATATTATTTTACCCTAAAATAATATAATTATTTCACAAAGTATACAGATATTCACACAAGTGTCTTCAATATGTATATATATTCTGAATATATATTTACCCATTTTTATTTATAAAAATCCAACCTCCAATATTTGTATTTTTGTTACCAAAAATTATGGCAAAGTTTATGATCAAAATACACTTGTAAATACTTGTTAGAAAATATTTTTCTAAGTGTTTATATTTTTAGAAAATTTTGCCATAGTTTCCCCTAAAAAATGGAGGTGTCCATGCTATTAAAGCATATCATTTTCTTTTCAAAAATTATCACAACAATCAATAATCAATCTACACTTACCAAGTGCAAAAACTATACAATTTTCATAACAACATGAACTTGATCTTTCATTAAAAACTTGTAGTAACTCGGTAGCATGTTTAGTAGACTTAGTTACCCCTTGAAGTGTGTTTATTACTTTAAAAATCTCATTCTTGAAAGATTTGTGTGTTTACAACTTGTTAGATGATCCTTCCAAAAATCATTCTTTTGAACTTTTCTTGTAAATAAAGTGTTCTTACACTTATTTTATCACAAAAAATAGTGTACATTTAAGCAAGCATAAAGATCTTCTAAAAATCACATTTTGGACTTGGTTCTTTTGGAAAACCACTCATGAATCTTAGATTCATAAGATTACTAGCTTACTTTGTTTATTATTTTTCAAGAAATCATCTTTTTTATTCAAGTTCATGCTTATATATGAGGATGATCTTCTTGTGTTAATACATAATCATCCTCTAACTTGCTAGATCATGTGTTTAATCACAATCTAGCAAGCTCCTTATGATGATCAACATCATAATCTCAAGTAAACAACAACAAGTATCATACACATACTTAAACAACATTATTTCATCAAGATTTCATCATATGTAAGCTTTATGTTCAAGATTCAAGATTATGTTCTTTAGTGTTCTTGTGATTTACAACATAATACATCTTCTAACCAACTAAAATAAGAAGTATCAAAGGGGTGTGAGAGTCTTACTACTAGCTCTAAGCTAGGGAAGAACACTTGATGAAGAAGATGATAAAAGTGATGGATAAGAGCAATTGATGGAGGTTCTTCAAGATTCAAGAGCACCAAGTTTCACAAGACACCTTCTTACACCTTTGAGAGTATATGGAATGAGTGGATGATGGATGTAAGGTGGTGGTGGTGGCGGCACTAAGCTCGGCCGAGAGGCGAGGGAGAGAGTAGGAGAAAGGTGGGTGTGTGTTAGTGTGTGAAATATGATGATCTTTAGAGATCTCATGCCATACTTATAACCTTCACTCTAAATATTTTGGCAAGAGGAGCAAGCAAGATCCAATAAAAAAAGAAATCAAATCTTTGAGGTATGGTGGTGGTATGGCCGATTATAGCATAGGGGGGGGGGTCTAAGTGTAACTTGTAACTAGTTGGTTACTTACTAGTTCAAAATCAAGTGTATAGTTAGTTAAGTTAGTTACTAGATATTTTAGTGGGTGTTAAGGTGTTCGGGGGTCATGACTAGCTCAGAAATAATTAAACAATGTTTCTAGTATAATTTTGGTGTTTTGGGTAGTGTCCGGTTGTTCGGTTAGATACCGGTTCGTTAAAGTGTCAAGCTATTCCATTTTATGACCTTTATGTTACTTTTTGTGACACATTTAATTCTCGACACTTAGGAAAGCATTCAGGACCATTTAGTCAAATTTTTGCATGTAACTAGCTTGTTAAAAAGCTGAATTTTGCTGAAAAATGCAGAATTCTGCACTTTAAGTGGATTTTAGGCACTTCCCGTCACTTTATCTATCACCTAGTGACGCAGTTTTATGGTCCTTACTTCCCTACACACCATACTAGTGTAGTACCTTGTCCCTGGCCCATACTGGGTCTCAAAACACTGTCCGTCTATGTACTGAACCCCGTCAGCATATTCCTGCTTTATCCGTTAACTGTGATATCTGTGCTTTGTGCATCGTGTATGTCAATATAGTTTGTATGTGATAATGATGTGACATTATGTAATATGTGATGCACATGTAAGTATGATGCAGTAATCAGGAAGCAGTTAAGTAATTCAGCACAGTCATTAAGCACTTAATTAATATTAATTAATTGTATGGATACCTGGATTTATGAGGGTTGTCACATTCTCCCCCTGTTCAGAAAATTTCATCCCGAAATTTAAGTTCTGCTACTAGCTGCAGGGGTCTTGGGGAACAAATGTGGGTACTTCGCTTTCATACGATCCTCACGCTCCCAAGTGAACTCTGGGCCATGTCACGCATTCCAACGAACCTTGACGAGTTTGACACTACTCCTGCGCGTCTTGTTAACTTTCCAATCAGTAACCTCAACAGGTTCTTCAGTAAAGTGGAGTGTGTCGTCAATGTGGACTTCATCGGCAGGTATGACAACTGTTTCTTGAGTTGGACTCTTTTTCAGGTTAGATACATGAAATATATCATGAACGCCATTCAGTTCTGCGGGTAGATCCAACTTGTAAGCTACAAGACCAATCCTCTCCAGGATTTTGAATGGTCCAATGTATCGCGGGTTCAACTTCCCACGCTTCCCAAAGCGTGCTACACCCTTCCAGGGTGAAACCTTTAATAAAACCATATCTCCTACTGCAAACTCCAACGGTTTCCTTCTTCGGTCCGCGTAATTCTTTTGTCGATCACGAGCCGCCTTTATGCGCTCTCGGATCTATGTAATCTTATCAGTCGTCTCTTGTACCAATTCAGGACCGACAAGCTGTCTATCACCCGCGTCTGCCCAGCATAGCGGTGATCGACACTTGCGTCCATAGAGAGCTTCAAACTGTGCGGCTTGGATGCTTGCGTGGTAACTGTTGTTGTACGAGAATTCTACCAAGGGTAAGTGAGTGTCCTAACTACCACCTAAATCCATTACGCACGCTCGCAACATATCTTCCAACGTTTGAATCGTTCGTTCGCGCTGGCCATCTGTCTGCGGATGGAATGCAGTGCTCAGATTCAACTGAGAACCAAAGGCTTCTTGGAAGGATTGCCAAATCCTTGATACAAACCTTCCGTCTCTATCAGAAATGATTGAGAGAGGCACTCCATGTCGTGCAACTATCTCTCTCAGGTATAGCTCAGCAAGTTTGCTAGTATTGTCTTTCTCCTTGATTGGCAAAAAGTGTGCAGATTTGGTCAGACGGTCTACGATTACCCAAATCGTATCGTGACCTCTGGGTGTCCTTGGTAACTTCGTTATAAAGTCCATTGAAATCTGCTCCCATTTCCACATGGGTATTTCAGGTTGTTGCAGAAGACCTGAAGGCTTCTGATATTCGGCCTTTACCTTGGCACAACTTAAACATTTGCCAACATATGTTGCAACATCACCTTTTAATCTTGGCCACCAATAGTAATCCTTTAGATCTTGGTACATTTTATCTAATACTGGATGGATCGAGTACCGTGACTTGTGAGCTTCATCGAAAATAACGTCTCTTAGACCACCAAAGAGAGGAACCCAAATTCGTTTCATGAAGCACAACGTTCCTTCATCATTGGGTACTAGCTGCTTCTCCATCCCACGGAGATATTCATTCTCAAGATTCTCTTCCTTAAGAGTTTCTATCTGCGCGGCATGAATGCGCAATGAGGGATCCGTTTGAACAATCATTTCCAAAGCTCGAACCCTTATACTCTTATAGGCTTGATTCTTTCTTTTCGACTCAAGGCATCGGCGACCACATTCGCCTTCCCTGGGTGATACTTGATTTCACAATCATAATCATTTAACAACTCAACACATCGGCGCTGTCTCATATTCAGCTCTTTTTGATCAAATATATGTTGTAGGCTCTTGTGATCGGTAAAGATTGTGCACCGCGTACCGTACAAGTAATGTCGCCAGATTTTTAATGCAAACACCACTGCGCCTAACTCCAAGTCATGCGTGGTGTAATTTTTCTCATGAACCTTCAACTGGCGTGAAGCGTAGGCTATAACCTTCTGTCGCTGCATCAGCACGCAGCCTAAACCTTGACGCGAGGCGTTGCAATATACCACGAAGTCGTCAGTGCCTTCGGGTAGGGATAAGATCGGTGCATCGCAAAGTTTGTTCTTTAACAACTAAAATGCCTCTTCTTGCTTGTCTCCCCATTCGTACTTCTTGTCTTTCTGTGTAAGAGAGGTCAACGGTTGAGCGATTTTCGAGAAATCCTCAATAAATCTACGATAATATCCTGCCAAACCTAGGAACCGACGGATCTCGGTTGGCGTCTTTGGAGTCTCCCAATTCTTGATTGCCTCGATCTTTGTGGGATCCACATGGATTCCATTTCCGTTAACCACGTGACCAAGGAACTGAACCTCGCGTAACCAGAACTTGCACTTCGAGAACTTCGCGTACAATTTCTCCTCCTTGAGCAGCTCTAAGATAGCCCTTAGATGTTGCTCATGTTCTTCCTTCGTCTTTGAGTAGATCAGAATATCGTCAATGAACACGATCACAAACTTATCGAGGTACGGCTTACAAACTCTATTCATCAAGTCCATGAAAACTGCCGATGCGTTCGTCAGCCTAAACGGCATAACTAGGAACTCGTAATGCCCATATCGAGTCCTAAAGGCAGTCTTTGGTATGCTTTCTTCTTGTATTCTTAACTGGTGATAACCTGATCGAAGATCGATCTTGGAGTAACAACTCGAACCTTGTAGTTGATCGAACAAGTCATCAATCTTTGGCAAAGGATATCTATTCTTGATAGTCAACTTGTTAAGCTCGTGGTAGTCGATACACATGCGGAAACTACCATCTTTCTTTTTGACAAACAACACTGGAGCTCCCCAAGGCGAGAAGCTTGGTCTGATAAATCCCTTATCCAATAGCTCCTGAAGTTGTGTTGACAGTTCTTACATCTTGGAGGGCGCGAGTCGATAAGGTGCCTTAGCTACAGGCGCAGCACCTGGAACTAAGTCAATGTGAAACTCGACTTGTCTTTGCGGAGGCAATCCTGGGAAGTCTTCGGGAAAGACTTCAGGATATTCCTTCACGACTGGAATGTCTTCTAGCTTTGGCTCAGCGGCTTCTTTATCCATGATGTGTGCCAAGAAGGTGACACATCCTTTCTGCAAACACTTTCGAGCCTTCAAACAACTAATGATCCTCAGGGGTGTATCGTGCTTCTCTCCATGTACCACAATTGTTTCTCCATTCGCCATCTGAATGTGAATGATCTTCTCGTGACATACAATCTCTGCTCGGTTGCTTGACAACCAATCCATCCCTACTACCACGTCGAAGCTTCCCAACTCGACTGGCACTAGATCAAGCGTGAACTCGTGCTCTCCCAGTTTTATCACGCAACCTCTGATGACCTCGTTTGCTTCAACTAGCTTTCCATTTGCTAGTTCTATCGAATACGGAATGTCTAGCTTACTAGCTACCAACCCTAGTATGTTCTTAAATTCTAGCGATACAAAACTATAATCGGCATCGGTATCAAATAGTACAGATGCAAAGCGTTGGTTGATAGGGAACTTACCAGTGACCACATTCGGATCTTGGCGTGCTTCCCTCGCACCGATGTTGAAAACCCTTCCCTGAGCTTGATTTAGCTTTGGGCATTCTCTCTTGAAATGCCCCATGTCTCCACAATTAAAACAACCTGGTCCTCGACCATTACCGTTCCCATTACCACCTTGATTGTTATTCGCTCCACGGTTTCCATTACCAGCTTGATTCCCAAAATTACCATGATTTCCGTTACCGCCATTTCCACCTTGAGGGCGGTTTCCATATCCATTTCCACCACGGTTGTTGTTGCCATAACCTCTCTGACCATTATTACCACGCCCAGTACCAACCCAACATGTTTCCTTCGAGTGGCCAACCTTCCCACAAGACTCACATTTCCTAAATCCGCACTGGCAGGAATGATGGCACTGGCATACATTACATTTGGGCAGAGCGCCCATGTAACATTTTCCTTTGTTTTCAGCACCAGTTTTGGCCCTGGCTGGTGCGTTTGCCTCTTCCTTCTTGTTAGCACTGCTGGTACCTTTCTTGAAGTTTGAGAACTTCCTTTTGTTCTTACCCGATGACTCAGCGTGAGTCTCTTTCTTCTTCTGGTCAGAGATAGAAAACTTGTTTAACCTGATAGCTTCTTCAGTCAGTAACACACTCAGATCGATAGCCTCAGTAATTGTTGCAGGCTTTGATGTTGTTACCATACTCATAATCTGAGGTGCCAACCCCCAAATAAAGCGCTCGATGCATTTGAATTCTGGATCAACCATGTATGGTACCACGCGAGATAGGTCGTGAAATCTCTGCACATATTCAGCAATTTTCGGGCCATCCATCTTGAGATTCCAGAATTCAGTTTCCAACTTTTGGATTTCAGCCCTGGAGCAGTATTTCTTTCGCATGAGTTCCTTCATTTCATTCCAAGTCAAGGCGTATGCTGCTGCCTCTCCCAGAGTTTGGACTTGGAGATTCCACCACGAAAGCGCTCCGTCTAAGAACAATCCGGAGATGTAGGTGACTTGGTGTTCTGGTGCGCATTTGCTCATTCTTATCACAGAATCGGTCTTTTCCGTCCATCGAACAAAAGCCACAGCACCCCTGGTGCCGTCAAAATTCAGCGGTTTACAGTCTAAAAACTGTTTATAGGTACAGTCTCTACAAGTAACGTCATTCACAGAAAGCATTAGCAAACGCACATGTAATATCCAAATGTAACATAATGTGTCTCAAGCGACTTAAACATTACCATGGGGTGGGTTGTTTCTTGAGGTACCCCCGCTAGTCTCAGCGCGTGAGGCCTCGTGCTCTGCTATTGCTCGTGAAATTCGTTCTTGTAACTCGGCCTCAGTAGTGGGCAATCGAGTTTCCCTTCGTGGAGGCATCTTCTATAAGAAGATGTATAGGTCAGGTCTTATGCATATAAGTATGTAGTACGCGTATGTAATAACATTCATCAACACAGGTAAACACATAACATCCCATGTCATAACACAAACAAGTATCCAACAACGTATATAATGAGAATGTTGCGAATGAGCTTTCATATATCAAATGACCCCAAATACAGTTTTACATGTTTCACAATGTACCATATCACAACCAAAAAGGACTACAGGGTCGCATCGCCCTTGTCCATACTATCCATCAAACTACAATAATCAAAAGTAAAAAAGAAATGTGGTATTCAAAAAGCTGTGCAATCTGGGCTCAATAGCTGCACTCTCACCAAAAGTATGCTACCTGCATAAAACCGAAAACTGCTATGCTGATGGTGGAGGGGGAGGAGGTGGAGTAACGAAAAGCAACTTGCGCAAATGCGCTAAATCCTCCTCAAGAGCATGGACGACACGTAACAGATAGCTAACCTGCTGCTCCATAGTAAGAAAACGGAAGTTAAAATCTGGGTATGGTAGGAGAGGAGCGGGCGGAGTCGCGAATGGTGACTGACAAGGACAAGGCGGAGGACGCGGGATCCTCTCTAACTCCATGACTCTCCTACACAACATCTCCTGCTGGAGCTGTAAAGACAAAAGCAGATCATCCCTCGTATAACCAATGTGGAAGGGATGGTATGGATCAGAAATAGGCATCGTGTTGGGCGGAAACCAGATAAGTGGCTCGCCCGATGGTGTAGTAGCAAAGGGAGCAGTATGTGTAGCAGGTGCAAACGGTGGCATGAAAGGAAAGGCTGCTGACACAGGTGGTATGTGACTGGGCTGCTGACTCGATGGACCTTCCCCTGGACGGGGAGGAGGGATATCCTGTAAAAACGTGACTTGTAAATCAGGGCGATGAATGTCAGATACGTGCGGGTGAAACGGGGCGATATCAGCTGGTGCATGTGTAGGTGCAGGTGGGGGAGTAACAGGTCTAACATAAGGAGGTAAGTCATCATCGTCCTCGATCCACCCATTGTGGGTGAATGCATATCTGGGGTCAATCTAGGCTGCAAAAGGAGCACGATCAACAAGTACAGGGATCGGGTCAGGTAGAGGTGGTGCAACAACTGGTACATTGGCAGGTGCAGGGTCATGCTCGGGCAAAGGATCGTGAGAAGGTATAGGCTCTGGTGCAATCATAGGCTCAGGGTCAGCTGGAGCAAGCTCGAGATCAGCGGGTATATCAAAGAGTTGATCGTCAGGAACGATAGGTGCCTCAAAAGGCTGCTCATCGGGGACAAACTCAATCTCATGATCAGGGTCAAAGTCGTGAGGAAAGACAGGATCAAACTCATCATCAAACTCAAAATCATGATCAACACCGTGTGGAATATCGGGTGCAACAGACATAGCTGTGTCAGAATCAGTTTCGGAGGGATATCACTGTAATCCCAGTGAGTGTAAAGTAGTAGATGACACAGACTCGTATGAATCAGGACCAGAATGGTCAGAATGAGCCTCAACAACAGGAATCCCATCATGTGGAACGACAACGGCATCATCGACTGGAATCTCAACAAGTGGAACGGCAACGACATCATCGACTGGAGACTCGATAAGTGGAACGACAACGTCATCATCGACTGGAGCCCCATCATCCTGGGCACCCTCAGGGGGACCCTCAATAAAAAGATCGATGTCGTCGTCAGACATAACGTCTAGAGGCAGATCCTCAAGAGGAAATGCAACAAGAGGAAGATAAGCAGGGATCTGAACAAGAGGTAGATCCTCGCCAGGAAGGCCATCAGCTAGCGGTATATCATCTCCAAAATCTGGTAAAGCAAACGGTTGAAAATCATCATAATCGTCACTCGTAGTGTTAGATGTAAAAACCTCAGGATCTGTGGCCATCTCGTCATCTGAAACTATGGCCATAGGATCTATGGTATCTGATACTCCGCTATCAGAAGAGAACATGGCGTCTGTAACAAAACAATTACACATATGCACACATATCAACAATCATCAAATAAGCATGTAAGTAATAACAATGTAAGCATGTATGCATCCTAGCCTTCCCAAGACTATCCCACCTAGCCTCTCAGACTGAACTACTTAGTCCCTTAGACTAAACCTCCCAGTTTCCCAAACTGAACTACCCAGCCTCTCAGGCTAAACACCCCAGTTTCCCAAACTGAACTACCCAGCCTCTCAGGCTAAACCTCCCAGTTTCTCAAACTGTCCCAACTAGTCTCTCAGACTACCCAGTCTCTCAGACTGAACTACCCTGTTAGTCTCTCAGACTAACTTCCCAGTCTCTCAGACTGCACTACCCAGCTAGTCTCTCAGACTAACTTCCCAGTCTCTCAGACTGAATTATAAACGAATTCTTTGAAATGTATTTTGTGTCTTTTATTTGTAAAAATGTTTGTTTCCTGGATCTGGACACTTTGTGTATGCAATGAAAACATGTTTGTGAAAACATTTTCGTGAGAGCCCTAATGATCGTAGTCTAGACTCGAGAAAGAATCCTAGTTCGCTACGATCGAGGCTCTGATACCAAGCTGTCACACCCTGACTTTTGCGGAAGCGTGGTTATTGGTGTGACTTCTTAATACCATAGCATTCAATCATAACAATGCTAAATGATAAAAAGCATAAGATGTTCATCCATATATTAAGTTTAGAAAATACCACAACATACTTGTCTGAAAACATCGACACCAAATTCAAGTTACAAACCATAACATGTTTTAAATGAGTTCATGAAGACTCAACAAAAGACTTTAAATAAAACCGGATTTAGAAACATGTATCTCGTCCAGGAGTAAGATACATCTCCTAAACCCAACGACCTCGGATGACATCTTTTATTTATAACGCAACTTGAAACGCATGCATACACCTGCCAGATCCACTTAGTTTCCTGTAATACATGTAGTTTAAAAAATATCAACAAAAGTTGAGCGAGTTCATGTGTATGTATGAATGTATGTCCCTGGTATGTAGCAATAAGGAAAAAAAAGAGATCACCAATGGTTTGCAAGGCCATTGATATGTGTGAAATGGTGCAGGAAAACTCAAACCTAGCAAATTTGTACCGGGCTTCCGGCTGGAAGACATAGTCACCCTATGGGCCACCCTGGTCCCCATGGGTGTGGGCTCGCTACACCCAAATAGATCTATCACTCATGTCCCTCGGTCCCGCGACGAGGATTAATGGCCTTAAGTGTTATACCCACCCTTCACATGATCTAGCAGTAACCCTCCTTAGCTAACCATACCATGTATAAAGCGTTTGTAAGAATTGTAACATGTATTTCACCCCCGAAGTATAAAACTGAAAACAGTTAAAAAGAAAATGGGGACATGAACTCACAGTATTGCGTCTTCAGTACTGGCACTCAAATCTCCTCAGCAAACACGACTACCTACAGTGTACTAACATCTATTAGACGAACGGGTCGTGCCTTTGCTTAGTATATTCGTGTTTGAGTTACGTTTCTGATATTATTCCAAGTTATAATTATTTGTCAAAATAATTAATATTTCAACTTAAATTATATTTGGTTTTGGAATAATTGTTTAAGCAATATTTCTGTATTAATACTTCTCAAGTATTTAACTTCGTATTTCCTTCCCAAGGATGGGGGTATCTTATACATGTATATTTGTATTATTGTATTTGTAATTTCCGAAATAGTATATTTCCAAGTCTCACTTTAGAAAATATATTTAAACTTATTTTGTCCCAAAAATAATGTATTGTCCAGAAAATATATATTTTTCTCAAAAATCATATATCTTCTAAATATACTAGGAAAATATGTTTTTTTTTATTTCCAAAAATAATATATTTCTCCTTGTCCAAAAATATGATACAACTTTGTAATATTTACAAAAATCATATTTTCATTTCTTGTACCCAAAATAATATTTACCAAAATATATATGTAACGGTATTTTCTGGAATATTTCGTAAGTTACGTTCTTGCGTTCGATTCCACAATATTATGTGTGTAACTTATATATTTGTTCCTTGTCATTTTTGGTATTATTTTGGATTGTAAATTTCATGGTACTTTGTTAAGTTATATTATTTTACCCTAAAATAATATAATTATTTCACAAAGTATACAAATATTCACACAAGTGTCTTTAATATGTATATATATTCTGAATATATATATTTACCCATTTTTATTTATAAAAATCCAACCTCCAATATTTGTATTTTTGTTACAAAAATTATGGCAAAGTTTATGATCAAAATACACTTGTAAATACTTGTTAGAAAATATTTTTCTAAGTGTTTATATTTTTAGAAAATTTTGCCATAGTTTCCCCTAAAAAATGGAGGTGTCCATGCTATTAAAGCATATCATTTTCTTTTCAAAAATCATCACAACAATCAATAATCAATCTACACTTACCAAGTGCAAAAACTATGCAATTTTCATAACAACATGAACTTGATCTTTCATTAAAAACTTGTAGTAACTCGGTAGCATGTTTAGTAGACTTAGTTACCCCTTGAAGTGTGTTTATTACTTTAAAAATCTCATTCTTGAAAGATTTGTGTGTTTACAACTTGTTAGATGATCCTTCCAAAAATCATTCTTTTGAACTTTTCTTGTAAATAAAGTGTTCTTACACTTATTTTATCATCAAAAATAGTGTACATTTAAGCAAGCATCAAGATCTTCTAAAAATCACATTTTGGACTTGGTTCTTTTGGAAAACCACTCATGAATCTTAGATTCATAAGATTACTAGCTTACTTTGTTTATTATTTTTCAAGAAATCATCTTTTTATTCAAGTTCATGCTTATATATGAGGATGATCTTCTTGTGTTAATACATAATCATCCTCTAACTTGCTAGATCATGTGTTTAATCACAATCTAGCAAGCTCCTTATGATGATCAACATCATAATCTCAAGTAAACAACAACAAGTATCATACACATACTTAAACAACATTATTTCATCAAGATTTCATCATATGTAAGCTTTATGTTCAAGATTCAAGATTATGTTCTTTAGTGTTCTTGTGATTTACAACATAATACATCTTCTAACCAACTAAAATAAGAAGTATCAAAGGGGTGTGAGAGTCTTACTACTAGCTCTAAGCTAGGGAAGAACACTTGATGAAGAAGATTATAAAAGTGATGGATAAGAGCAATTGATGGAGGTTCTTCAAGATTCAAGAGCACCAATCTTCACAAGACACCTTCTTACACCCTTGAGAGTATATGGAATGAGTGGATGATGGATGTAAGGTGGTGGTGGTGGCGGCACTATGCTCGGCCGAGAGGAGAGGGAGAGAGTAGGAGAAAGGTGGGTGTGTGTTAGTGTGTGAAATATGATGATCTTTAGAGATCTCATGCCATACTTATAACCTTCACTCTAAATATTTTGGCAAGAGGAGCAAGCAAGATCCAATAAAAAAAGAAATCAAATCTTTGAGGTATGGTGGTGGTATGGCCGATTATAGCATTTGGGGGGGGGGGGGGTCTAAGTGTAACTTGTAACTAGTTGGTTACTTACTAGTTCAAAATCAAGTGTATAGTTAGTTAAGTTAGTTACTAGATATTTTAGTGGGTGTTAAGGTGTTCGGGGGTCATGACTAGCTCAGAAATAATTAAACAATGTTTCTAGTATAATTTTGGTGTTTCGAGTAGTGTCCGGTTGTTCGGTTAGATACCGGTTCGTTAAAGTGTCAAGTTATTCCGTTTAATGACCTTTATGTTACTTTTTGTGACACATTTAATTCCCGACACTTAGGAAATCATTCAGGACCATTTAGTCAAATTTTTGCATGTAACTAGCTTGTTAAAAAGCTGAATTTTGCTGAAAAATGCAGAATTCTGCACTTTAAGTGGATTTTAGGCACTTCCCGGCACTTTATCTATCACACAGTGACGCAGTTTTATGGTCCTTACTTCCCTACACACCATACTAGTGTAGTACATTGTCCTTGGCCCAACTGGGTCTCAAAACACTGTCCGTCTATGTACTGAACCCCGTCAGCATATTCCTGCTTTATCCGTTAACTGTGTTATCTGTGCTTTGTGCATCATGTATGTCAATATAGTTTGTATGTGATAATGATGTGACATTATGTAATATGTGATGCACATGTAAGTATGATGCAGTAATCAGGAAGCAGTTAAGTAATTCAGCACAGTCATTAAGCACTTAATTAATATTAATTAATTGTACGGATACCTGGATTTATGAGGGTTGTCACACCCAAACTCTAGTATAGGGGTTTTTTAATTTTTTTTTTTGCTTTCCTTCATATTTAGTATTTAAAAACTCAAAGAAATTAGCCAAAACCAAGTATAATAAGCAAAAATAAGCTTAATTCTAACAGCCCAAACTCTAGTATAGGGGTTTTTTTTTTTTTTTTTTCTTTCCTTCAAATTTAGTATTTAAAAACTCAAAGATGAGGCCCTAAACAATATGTGGCCTAAAGCAGATGTTTCATTTAGCTTGCCCTTAAGCCGGGCCTACTACAAAAAGAAACGAAAAGCATAAGGGTTAGAATCAAATATAAAATTTTCTAAAAATAAGAAGTCGTAAGAAGGGTATCAAATGGACCCCGATTGAATTCAAGCGACATTAGAACTGTTTAATCGAACTCTACGATATAAGCCTTTAGGTTTTCACTTTTGGATATATAGTTTGTGGATTTTAAAATTTTTGTTTATATTATTGTATTTTTTTTAATTAGCATTGTGTATTTTCAATATTTGCGTCATTTTGACTTTTTTTGTGACTCATTGTGTCTTTTTACTCGACATTGTGTTATATTTTTCGGCATTGTGTTATATTTTACTCGACATTGAGTTATATTTTGTGATTCATTGTGTCTTTGTACACCTCTTAGATTTATGAGACTTTGTAGGATAATTTTACCAAAAGCATAATGAACCAAACTTAACTACTTTGATAGAACTTTTGTTGTTTGAAGGTATGAATAAACATTAAACTAAAGAAAAAGAATAGAATAAAAGTTGTTGCATGATATGATAACCACGATAAAACATCCCTAAGGGGGCTTAAAAATTCGATTGAAAATAATACGTGGTCTAATAAAGATACAAATTATGGGCAGAGCTAGGATTTCATGTTTATTATGAGGGCGAGAAAGAGAGAGACGACACGACTCTCCATTTTTAGCTAAATTTTCAATTTTTGAATTTATTGTGGTCCTCGACACATCTCAGAAAATGTATTAACATATTTCGACTTTGGATAATTGCAACATCTAGCTCATAATTTGAGTAGCATTTAGAAAATCATTACGCTGAATCATATCAATAATGAAACAAAGTTCTTAAACATGCATGTACCTCAAGAGAATCTTTAGAAGCTACAAGTTGTACATCCCTCGCTCATTGGTAGCCTACAACCAATGCCAATATCATCTAATGAGTAGGGATGTACACATTACTAACAAAAAAGAGTTTTTTCCCAAACTAGTGTAGATACAAAAATTATTTACCTATTTGGGTACTTTGAAAAATATTTACCTATTTGGGTAATTTTCTATATCCCTTTAATTTTTTTACCTAATTTATACATTTCTTTTTATTTTTCTGCCCAAAGTTAAATTAGATTACTCACAGAATTAGAATCCCAAACTAGTGTAGATTATATGGTTTTTTTTATAATATTTTTTGCAGTTTTTTTTTTACTTTTGCAGAATTATTTACAAAAAATAATTAGTCATATTTTTGCTGATTCTAATTCTGTGAGTAATCCAATTTTACTTTGGGTAGAAAAATAAAAAGAAATGTATAAATTAGGTAAAAAAAATTAAAGAGATATAGAAAAGTACCCAACTAGGTAAATATTTTTCAAAGTACCCAAATAGGTAAATACTTTTTGTATCTACACTAGTTTGGGAAAAAACTCGAACAAAACTTGTAGGCCATTTCATTCTCAACACATATTACAGGTCACTACGCTTGTATCTAGTACAAGAATCAAGTCTATAAACCTTTCTCACAACCATAGTCATTTATTCTCTTTTAGATTTATCTTTAGACTCTCAACTATCATACATATATAGTATTTCATATATACACGATTTCATCATCAATTGCTTATTGTATATTCATATACAATTAACTCGAATCATGGAGCAATGGTCAATGAAAGATGCAATATTAAAGTTTATTAAAAAACCAAATTGAATTTGTGTTAAAAGATCAATAATTGATATCATCCATATGCTTAGGCAAACTATAACTTCACCCGTCACAATCTTGTTATCTAAAATAAATTTCAAGATGTTTATAACTAATTTATTTGTTATTATAAATTTACTCTTACATATAACTACTAAGATGTGTATAACTAATTTATTTGTTGTTATTATAAATTTACTCTTACATATAACTACTAGTAGGTTAAGCTGAAATAACATCAACAATAAAACTAAACAGTCTACACGACGATTCATTTACGACTTGTTAATGTTTATAGATTTTTACAAACTGTCAAACTGTTTACAACCCATTCTATAAATTGTTTACAACCCGCCAGCCCATTTAAATAAATGAGTTGTGTGAGTTATGATTTATATCTTTAACATCAATAACAATTATATGTACTGAATGATAAGGTTAGGATATAATAGGAAGTTTTTTTGGGTAGAAAGCCTAGGAAGTAATTTTGGTCATCCATTTATTTAATCAAGGGCTAAGATTAAATGAGTGAAATTGAAGGAAAAAAAGGAGGCGCGTGGGTTTGTCTAGGGGCATTCTAGTCAATCCAAGGCAATAGTTTTTCTCTCCTCCAATTTCCCCCATTTTTTAAACGTTAATAAGTCTTTCATACGATATTTTTTTTTTTTAAATTGCACCAAAAAAACGAGCATTTTTTATCTTTAAAACGAGTATACTATTGCTATATTTTTGAAATTTTTTTTCGAAAACCCAGTTGCGTAAAACGCAATGGAAAAAACCAAGTTGCGTAAAACGCAACAGAAAAAAAACCTAAAAAATGACATTTTTCTAAAACGCAATGCCCAAAAAACACAAAGAAATGTCTTATTTGTAAAACGCAATAGCCATAAAACACAAAGAAATGTCTTATTTCTAAAATGCAATAGCCTAAAAACACAAAAGAAAGAGTACTTTCTAAAACGCAATGGACTGAAAACACATAAAAATGTGTTTTACCTAAAACGCAATGCACAAAAAACACAAACAAATTTCTTATTTCTAAAACGCAATGACCAGAAAATACTTAAAATATATGTTTTCTAAAACGCAATGGACTGAAAACACATAAAAATGTGTTTTACCTAAAATGCAATGCACAAAAAACACAAAGAAATGTCTTATTTATAAAACGCAATAGCCAGAAAACACTTAAAAATGTCTCATTTCTAAAACGCAATGACCTAAAAAAACAAAAGAAAGTTTTCTCTCTAAAACGCAATGACTAAAAACACTTCAAAAATGTGTTTTTTCAAAACGCAATGGCCAGAAAACACATAAAAATGTCTTAGTTCTAAAATGCAATGGCCTAAAAACACCAAAGAAAATGTTCTCTCTAAAACGCATTGAACCAGGACAATAGTTTTGTCTGTGAATTGTCTGAACCAGGAAGTAGGAGATCAAAAACTGTCTACGAATGCAGTTTTCCAGAGGCAATTTACAGAAAATTTAATTTTCTGATGCATTTTTATTAAAGCCCGACCCCAGCCAGGGGCTGCCGCCCCTTGGACCCCGCCAGGGGCTGCCGCCCCTTGGACTCTGCTACCAGGGGCGCTGCCCCCGAACCCCCCCAAGATCGTAAAACGCAATGACTAAATCAAAAACCCAGATCGTAAAAATGAAATTAAAGAATTTCTTACATGGATCTAAACCGAGTTCTTCAACGATTGACGAAATTTGAATGATAGAAACACTTATCAGCGATCGAATCGAACAGATCGAGTGATTATCTTCAAAATCACTGGAAAAAACGAGATTTTGTATGAAATTAAACTGGGTTTTCTTCAAAAAAAAAAAAAAAGCTGCAGAACACGTTGATCGGGTGTTTGAATCATTGATTGGTGACGAAAATCGCACTATAATGTAGTGATTATTGAGATAGTAAGTGAAGAAAAGGTTGAAGATGGTGGGTTTTGAAAATGGTGGGTTTTGAAGTTACTGGGGAGAAGAAGGAAGAATAAATGATACCATTGACTAAAATACCCTTTCTCTTTATTTTAAATTTTGCCACATGTTATAATCCTATTGGTTCATATCCTTCCTAGCCAAAATAAACTTTTTATTTGATCCTCATCCCTGAATGATATGCATTATATTCGGTTTCATTAATTACAAAACATGTTTTCACCACATATTAGGTGTTGAAAGTGAAACATGTTAGAATTTATTTCAGTTTTTGCTAAAAGTTAACTACCAAACATCAAAATGTATACCTTAAACCATGATTGTGATCTGATCATAACTACTCCCAAACTTCTATACAAAAAAAATTAACAAATTTAACATGAAAAAAAAATCCATAATCAAACCCTTGGAACATAAACAAAGGAAGACTTCACCATAGAGTCAGCTTGGGTTTGTCCATCACAACTTAACTCTCTAATCAACCTACCCAACCTCTTCCCTTGCCGGAAACCACCACTCTCCTCCTTCCGGCCGCCTTGTTCACTGACCGATTGGCTTTTCCGGTGTCGGTTTTGCCTGCTTTTGATGGCACTCATGTCCATCTCCGTGGGAATCCCAGCCAACCCAAACCCATAATAATACCACCGCGATTTCATCGAACCCGAAGCCGGAAACACCCTCTTCGTGTCATGTTTGCCACCTTGGTTCCTCCCTTTGTTCATAGACATTAACTTGGCAAATTCATTGTTCCGGCAAGAACTAGAATCTTGATCAACTTTCTTGAATTCTTGTGTTTTACTTGAGATAGGTTTTTTGGGAAGAATCAAATTCCCACAAAAAAGTATATCTTTGTTTGGGAAGAAGTTGAAATCTTTGTTATTGTTCAACCATTCTTGATTGAAGAACTCAAAGCTATCTTCATGTTTCATGGAGTCTTCAGAAGCTGCTGTGCTATAATTAATATCATCACTATAAACAGGAAGATCACAAAGAGAAACAGTCTCTTCGGATCCATCATCAAGATTAGATGAATGATCTTTGTTAGCCATGGTTAAGAAAGATTCAAAGTAGATTGCTAATTAGGATTTTGTTTGTAAACTTGAACCACATTTGTAATAGGTATGTATGGGATATATATATATACATGTGTTATATTAATTATATTTTATGATTTAAAGAAATGTTGGCTTTACTTTTTCAACCATTAGTGGATCAATATTGTTTGTATATATGGCTTCTACAAAATCTATTATTGATTAGCCTTATTGTGGAGTAATGTTGATTAAATATTTAAAACATGCATATTAAGATTATGGAATGGTCTTTCAACGCACTAACCTTTAAAGTTGATTTGCATTTAACTTTTTATATCTCATTGCTAAATATTTATCACTAACAACGATTGATATTTGTGGTGTGTATATGACTTCCACAAAATCTATTACTGATTAGCCTTATAATTGTGGGGTAATGTCGATTAAATATTTAAAACATGCATATTAGGGGTAGGGGCGCTCCAATAGTGATGGAGTTCCATCACTCGCAACATTCAATCAAGTTCCGTCACGTCATCGAGCTTTATTCCATCACTAGTGATGGATTTTAGTGGAAATGTCAATCACTCTCCACACAAACATCTACCATTGAAAAACAACCGAGCACCACAAACATCTTCACGCGTGATCATGGCCACGCGTTAACCAATCCACGCACAATAACTTGCAGTGGCGGTGGTGTTCCACGCCAATCAACGCGTGACCAAAAGCCCACCACGGGGAGCCCCGTCTAACCTTAGGGTGGAAGGAGTGCTCCCCAAATAGGGAGTGTTAAACTTTTTCTCTAGCCAATAATGTCATGACATGTCAACTCCCCACTCCACTCCCTGTTTTGCACTCAATTACTGGGGGTGCTCAAACACATTGAGAGTGGTAAACAATTATTTAAAAAAAATAAAAAAAAATGTGTGATTGGTTGAAAGGGTTGGGGCCCACCATTAACCACCTCTCTCTCTTCTCTTCCCACATTCGGTGAATACTCACCGCATCCCCCACTCCCCGCTCTGTCACACCCCTTTCTGCGGCGGAAGCACGAGGTGTGATCATGAAAGGTTCTCATTGCATACGAAGAGTAAACATGCTACATGCTCGTAAAATAACATCAAATACCATGATTTGAAAACATAAGTTTAGCGTTTACATCGCTAGACAGCATAAAACATTGTCTTAAAAGTTTACAACTTTATTTAAAGTTAAACACAAGCGACATCCACGAGCATAAGCGAGACCGCGCGCACATCCATCCTAGTTTCCTGAAATACATGTGAGTTTTGGAAAAACGTCAACATAATGTTGGTGTGAATTCATGCAGTTTTGTATTTCACGTTTGTATACTTTGTATGAAAACATAGTTTGAGAATAAATCAAGTTTTCATATATAAATCCAGTTTCATGTGTACACCACGTACTCATGTATAATTCAAATTCTTCTTGAGTACCCCACGTACTTAAGTATAATTCCCATTTTTCTTGAGTACCCCACGTACTTCAAGTATAATTCAATTTCTTCTTGAGTACCCCACGTACTCAAGTATAATTCAATCTTTTCTTGAGTACCCCACGTACTCAAGTATTCATCAATTTTTAGTATGGTATGACTTTTATGTAAAAAGTATTCCTGTAAGTTTCAGGATTGTTAATGGGTTGCAAAGCCATTAACATGTGACACGACATAGGAAGTCACCAAACCTAAGGCATTTAATTGGTATATTCTGAGACACAAAAGCACTACTCGATTCTCGCCCTCACCGAGAGTGTGGCTGCCAGGCACCCGTTAGATCTAACCTTTTGTTCTGCGGTCTAAGTATATTGTTGATTAATGGTGCTTCTGTACCCTATTCGTGACACTATTTCTCATAACGCATCCTACTTGGTTCTCGTCCTCACCAAGCGCGTTTCTTGTTATCATTTCTCACAACGCAACCTACTTGGTTCTCGTCCTCACCAAGTGCGTTTCTCATATTCTATTATTTCGTCACACTTGGTTCTCGTTCTCACCAAGTGTACTTCTTGTATTCTTATATTTCGTCACACTTGGTTCTCGTTCTTGGTTCTCGTTCTCACCAAGTGTACTTCTTGTATTTATATTTCATCACACTTGATTCTCGTTCTCACCAAGTGTGCTTCTTATATTTATATCATACCAATTATAAATATTGTACATTTGTACATGTATTTCACCCCCGAAGTTATAAAAACTGAAAACAGTTAAAGAAAAGGGGGAGCATGAACTCACAACTTTGCGTTCCTAGCGTCGTAAACTTCACCGGATTTGCTTAATTAACGTCGTAACCTATACGCGTTTTCTTATCGTTAGTCACTAGACTTGTATCGCACAAGTACAGTCACTCTCTTTGGTGTATATATTCTTGTGTTAAAAATATTTTATATTTTTAACTAAGTATCTTACTTATATTATTTTCTCAAAAATTAATATAAGTATCTCGTGTTTTGCACTTTGCACCCGAATTATGTATCTTCTATGTTGTATGTGTATTTTTATGTTTATACTCCTCATGAGTATTTAGTGTATTTTTAAGTCTTAATACACTAGCACGTATAACACATACTATATACACTTAGCGCAAAAGTTGGTGATCAAATAATAAATATTTTTTTCTCAAAAATATATATACATAATATCCATTTTTATTTTTGAAGAAATCACCATTTCTTATCACCAAAAATTAGGGAAACCTTGGTAATGTTTTGAGGTTTATTTTTAGGGGATAAGTTTCTCAAAAACTTATATTTTTCTAAGTGTCAAAATTTATAAAAATTTTGACAGAGTTTCCCCTAAAAATGGAGGTTTCCCAAGTTTTCAAAACATGTGTTTATTTTCTTTTAAATCGTCAACAATCATCAACAATCATCAACAACAATTATCAACAATAATCATCAACAACAATCACTAATTTCTCCATTTCATGAACTTGAATATTTACAAAAATGTGTAGTAACTTACTAGCACATTTAGTAAGTCTTGTTATCTTTAAAAATAAGTTTAATTTCTTAAAAACTTTATTTTTAAAGATTATGAAGTTTCACAACTTCTAGTCGGTTTTTACGAAAATTATTTCTTTGTTAAAACTTTTGTTACACAAGTGTCCACACACTTGTTTGTTCACAAAAACACCTCTAGTTCATGAAAGATCCGGTTTTACAACATGGTTTCGTCTTACAGTTGGTTCTTCGAAAATACCACTTGTAGATCTTTAGATCTACTAGTTTAGAGTCTTATTTTACAAGAAAATTACTTTTACTCAAGTTCATGTCTTATGAATGGATGGATCCATCATCTTTTAACTTTCTAACTTTTACATCCTACTAGTTCATGCTCTCTAACATGGACTAGTATGTCTAGATGATGATCCATCTTGCTTTTACTAACAACAACATCAAATAATCATAACTAGACAAGTTTCACAAGATTTACACACATATCTTCTCTTTATCCACCCTATACACCTTATGTTCAAGACTTTAATGTATAGTGTTTCATGATTTTTAGCCATTAAATCATCTATTAACCATCATAAACAAGAACAAGATGGTGTTTTAGAGCACTTACTACTAGCACAAGGCTAGGGAAGTTCAAGAGGGCAAATGAAGTGGATAAAAGAAAATGAACAAGGTCCTTCAAGCTCCGTTGCTTCCAAGCTTCCTAATTATGCTTCTTACACCTTAGGATCTTCTTAGAATGCTTGGTAATGGATTGGAAATGGATGTATGTGGGTGCTTGGTTTGAGCCGTAACCCAAGGGAGAGAGGGAGAAGAAAGTTGTGGGTGTAATGTGTGAAGTTGTGATGGTTATGATCTTGTGGTGTTTACTTATATCCATTTCAAGGCTCTAACCCTTGGGTATTATGTTTCAAAAGGACATGGCAAGTTCTAATAAAATATGCAACTTAAATCCCATGTGGGATTATGTTCCCAACCGTCCAACATGTGGGGGGGGGGGGTTAAGTGAAACATTTCTAACTACTAGTTAGTGATTAGTTGGAAATCAAAGGTCTAGTTAGTGCCTTATGGTATATTATATAATGTGTAGTGTGTTAGGGTGTTCGGGGACCCTAACTAGCTTAGGAAAATAAAAACAATGCTTCTAGCATTATTTTGGTGTTCCGGGTAATATCCGGTTGTTCGGTTACATACCGATTCGTTAAAGTGCTAAATTGCACCTTTTAGTGTCTTTTAAGTATCCTTTTGTAACACTTTCGATTCCCGACAATTGAGGAAGTATTCTGGATGATAGAACGAAATTTCTGCATAATATTCACATGTTTAAATGCTGATTTATTGCTGAATTATATAAATTCTGCACTTAAAGTGCGTTTCGGGTGCTTTTTAGTGCTTATTTTTGCTTTCGTATTGCATATATATTAAACCCTTGTATGTACTCTTGGGTTTTAATGCATTCTTGTTGTCAGACCTACACCTAGGCTCCAATTTTATTGTCTGACTGCTTTCTGCAGTTCCATTGACACAGTGTGTCTTACCGGTGAGTTTACTATTATTTCTGACGCAACGCTCTCGTTTATGCATAAAGCAATATTTTGTAGTATACAACGTGCATTAATTCACTTGTTTAATCATGTGTTCAGACATTGTTGACAATTAAGCACATAATTGCAGTCATTAAATAATGATTAAAGTGTACGGAAATTACCGGTTTGGTGCCAGTTGTCACAGTCTCCCCCCGTTAAAAGAATTTCGTCCCGAAATTCAGGCTGAACTAACTCTCGCTGGAGTCTTCTTGAACAGGTGGGGATACTTTTCCTTGAACTGGTCTTCACGTTCCCATGTGTACTCGGGTCCGTGCTTAGAGCTCCAACGTACCTTGACAAGTTTTACGCTGCTCCTCCTGGTCTTGTTGACTTTCCAGTCGGTAACCTCAACGGGTTGTTCTGTAAATCGGAGGGCTTCATCAATATGCACTTCATCTATCGGAATGATCACGTTTT
>JARYGA010014768.1:0-51179 GCA_030545235.1 Helianthus tuberosus | reverse complement strand
ATTGAGCATATCCGATTGAATAAACTGTTGAATATTCAACGAAAGATAAAGCTATCAACCTTGATTTGATACAAATGAGTTTTCATCTATTTATATTCATCTTAGACCTAAACTTATATTTATCAAAGCTAAATGTTAATGTTGGATGTAGATTTGATATAGACTTCCACATAGGATTTTATTTATTAAGTATTTTAAACATTCGGCTTTAAATTATTATTAAATTTACATTTACCTATATATTAATAACACAAGTAAATGAACAGTAACATATATGGGGATAAACAAATGGTACCGGGTACTGGTATCAAATTTACCAAACCGGATACATTTTCGGTACCGATTTCGAACCGACTTTTGACATTTTCGGTTCCGATTTGGTACCGACTTTTGACATTTTCGGAACCGGTTTTTACTCTGAAATACTAGTATCGTACCGTTGTCGTACCATGTATATTCGGTACCGGTACCCACTTTTGGGGGTTTTCGGTACCGAGCTCATCCCTAACATCGCCTTTGAGCTCATGCCACGTAGCAACGCAAGTAATTGCACCGTTTAGATTGATTTTCATACACGTGGTAAGTAAACTGTATTTCGTTTGAATGAGGTTTTTATATACACAACTTCTTTTGTTTTCTTTTTTGTATTTTTCTGTAATGAATAAATTGTAACATGTAAATTTCACTTGGATATTTAAATTATTGATGAGCAAATGGTATCAAATCTTGTAATCAAACCAGTATCGCATCTGAACCAAATTTACTATACCAAATCATTTTCGGTACCAATTTGGTACTTACCTTTTGGCGTTTTCAGAATCGTTACTTTCAATTCGACACCGGTCTAGCACCATACCCGTATTTACTTATTTTTACCTTCAAATACCATACCGTATAGTACCGAGCATTTTCGGTGCCGGTAACTAATTTCGATTATTTTCAGGATCGGTACTTTCGGTGCCATTATGGGTATCGAGCTCATCCATGTTTTAACGTGTTATTAACGTCATAACTGAACTGCAAAAAAACGAATTTTCAACGTGTAGAACGTGTGGGTCCTACTATTATATATTAGATTTTGTAAAATCGTTTTTAGGACGGAGTAACTATCGTTACTACATCATTTTTATCTATGTCTTGATATTTGGTATCCGCTTGCCGTTGTCGGCACGCGTTTTACAGACATTGAATCCCCGCCGCAATGCGGGGTCGGAAAATCAACTAGTTTCTTTAAACTAAGACCTAATAGTGTATCTTTTTTTTTAATTCTATATGCTTTGGGTTTGTCAATATCAACATGCGGGATAAAGAATATCAAAATGATAACAAGTACACTTATGATGTTCAAAATCACAAAATCATTTGATTTAACCGATGAAATATTATACCCTTTCAAGAAGTCACTTAACACAATACAAATATGGTCCGTTCTTTTTTTGCATATTGCCAAACACAAATTCACGTGAAGTTAAAAACACTAGCTCTTGTTTTCTTTTCAAAAACACATGTAAAGTTTCAGCTAAATGGAAAGTCAAGTCACAAAATAAGATATTTGACCACTAATATGTGGTAAAACATAAATAAATATATTAAGGATGTTAACATGTATGGCGTGTTGGTGGGATAAAAGAATTCGGGTTGGCAGTGGCGAAGCTTAAGATTTCTGACTGGGGGGTCGAAAACGTATGTACCCAAAAATTTCTATATAACCGGGGGGTCAAAAACGTATATACCAAAAAATTTCTATACGAAAACTACATACTCTCCACTACTAAGCGAAAACTTCGAGGGGTCGGCCGCCCCCTCCCGCCCCCGCTATGCTACGCCTCTAGTTGGTGGGTTGAATATTTGAACCCTAATACAACTAATATATTTAATTTAGTCAAAAACATCAAAAATAACTTGGAAACACTTAATGTTGATAAAAATGTAAGTGAAAATGATAATAACTAACTTTGGATTTAAATAATTGTGTTTATATATTAGTTATACAAAAAAAAAATTGAAGAGACAACTAAATCATCGGATAAACATCTTGGAATGCCTTCAATCGAGCAAATGCATCCCCTCCTCCATAACGGTCAGCGTTGGATGCATACCCCAGCCACCAGTTCCGGGGAAAACCCGCCCACCCAAAGGCCCACTGCTAGTAAAACCCAGTTCAGCTAGGTTTCAAACTGCCAACCTCAAGAGAGGCTTAGTTCTAAACTTCATTGCCACCACCAATGTCCTTTTAAGTGATGCTACTGCGAATTGAATTTAGGACCTCAAGAAGAGAAACCAAATGACTAACCACTAAACCAACGTGTTAGGATAGTTATACAAATAATTATTTCGAGCCATGTGTTCTACCATGTTGGATCAGATGGGTTTTCCCCCTCTTTGGTGCAAGTGGGTGAAAGGAGTGCTCGTTTCGGCTAGATCGTCGGTCCTAGTCAATGGCTTTCCTACGTTTGAATTCCAATGCCAAAAAGGTTTACGCCTAGGTGATCCGCTATCGCCTTTTCTTTTTCTTATTATTAGGGAAGCTTTCTCTTGCATTATTTCTAGAGCTTGTGATATGGGGAGACTAAAGGGGGTTAAGTTGCTTAACGAGGGCCCTGTGATCTCGCACCTTCTTTATGCGGACGAAGCTTTGATTGTGGGGGAATGGTCGGAGGAAAACATTAGAATGATTGCTAGGATTCTTCGGTTCTTTTATGCTTGCTCGGGCTTGAAAATTAATTTCCATAAATCTAATTTGTTTGGGGTTGGAGTGGAAGAGGCAGAGGTGTCTAGGTTGGCTTCGGTTCTGAGTTGTAAAAAAGGAGACTCCCCGTTTAATTACTTGGGCATTCCTTTTGGAGCCAATATGAATCGTGTTAAAAATTGGGACCCGGTGGTGAGGATATTCAAAAATAGGCTAGCTTCGTGGAAAGCTAATTCTTTTTCTATAGGGGGGCGTGTGGTGTTAATCAATGCAGTCTTAGAAAGTTTACCCATCTATTAAGTGGTAGAGAAGTTGGAATCCTCGATGAGGATTTTTTTTATGGGGAGGGTCGGTGGAGGTTAGAAAGATGCATTGGGTGGCGTGGGACGTTGTCACTCGTCCTATAAAATCTGGGGGGTTGGGTATCAGTAATCTGAAATTGGTGAATGGAGCTCTTATGGCTAAGTGGGTGTGGATATATAGGGTGGAAGAAGAGAGTCTTTGGAGAAGGGTCGTTCTTGCGTGTCATGGTAAAAGAAGAAAATGGTCTAGTCTGCCTTCCAATCTTGCTTTGACGGGTGTTTGGAAAAATATTATGTCTATGGAATCTAAAGTCTTGGTGGGCGGGAAGTGGGTTCACTGCCATATTAAAGGGATTGTGGGTGATGGGTGTAGTATTCGGTTTTGGATTGATCATTGGTTTGAAGACTCGCCTCTTATGTTCAGATGGCTTGGGCTGGTAGCTCTTGAAAAATATAAATCGTGTTTGGTTCGTGATCGGATTCCGGCGGAGGGAGGTGCCGACGTAAAAAATTGGGTGTGGATCAGACCCCCTGCATCATCGGATGAAGTCTCTGAGTTGGAAGATTGTTTGAAAGAGTTGGGTGGGCTTTTTACTTATTTGGTAAAGGATGTTTGGAAATGGATGCCGAATGTTTCAGGTCACTTCTCCCCTAAATCGTTTAAAAAGTTGGTGATGGGTAACGTCATTGAGGAAGACGTGTTGTCGGCTAAGAGTTGCGGTTGGGTCCCGACTAAGTGCAACATCTTCGTTTGGAGGGCAGCTATGGATCGTATTCCGACTAGACAAAATTTGGGCAGAAGAAACATTAATATCGATTCGTTTGTTTGTGCTCTATGCGGGGACGCAAATGAAGACGTGGATCATATCTTCACTTCTTGTATCGTTTCGACTAGAGTGTGGAATCGGGTTTGTTCTTGGGCTAAGCTTCCTCCGTTTTTTTGCGTTCTCCTTCAAGGATATCATTGACTATCATAAAAGTGTCGGTGGGGACAAGAAGACCAAAGAGATAGTTCGTGGGATTTTTATGGTGGCGGTTTGGTGTATTTGGAAAGCTAGAAATGAAAAGATCTTCGCAAATGGAAGAGGAGACAGTAACGATATTTTTGGGGAATTAAAATCTCTAGGATTCTTTTGGTTAAAATATAGATCCAAGTATATGGATATTTTTTGGAGAGATTGGTGTATCTATCCTCTGTATATGATGTAAGTGTTTTTGGTGCGGTCCTACGTTTTTTTGGTCAGGCCTGTCTGTTCTTAATGAACTTTTCCTTTAAAAAAATGTGTTCTACCATGTGAGAGCTTCACAAACAATCAATCCGCACCTAAATTGGAGTTAAGATGATTAAGATATCGTGCTCGAAATTAAGTGGTTGAAATGAATGTTGCTAAACTTTGATAATTCTTATAAATTTTTTTATCACAAAATGGTTGTTTTATCTTCGACTCTTAAAGATCTATCCATGAATCATTATGGAGGTTTTAAGTATATCTGATAATTTTATTTAAATAAATAAGTTAAATATTTTATTTGACTCATAAAATTAATAAAATTTTATTTATTTAAAGGAAACTAAAAATAAAGTTTTCGCTTAAATGTAAAAAAGGTATGATTCATGTCTCAATATGAGAGAAAAGAGATGCAAAAAAAGAATAATAGAGAAAAACATGTTAGGAAATAGCAATTAAAACGATAAAATTTATAGAGGAGTACCCTCTAATTTTTCTACCATCACCAACTTCACCTTTTTCTTTTTTCACAAAACCAAAACACATTAACACGTTATAATCTCAAGTGTGAGAACCATTTCCAGCCGTACACATTGTTCTAGTTATTATACCTTTGGAGACAAATGCGTTCATTTAAGAGAAGGCGCAAAGTTTGTTTTAAAGGGAGCATCTTAAATACGTGCCTCAAACAAAATCGTTAATCTTTTTGTGTGCTCATTGTTGCAATCTAGGAGCATAGTTGAAGACTCGAGTCAAGGATACTACAAGAATATTTTTTGAATTACCCACAAAAGACAAGATTTGAACCAAATGTGCTATATAAAACTGTATTTTATATTTATTTTCATTTGATTTTGTAATTGGTATGCTACTAGTTTATTTCCTACAAATGACGAGAGTATCATTATTAGTATTTTATTATAACAAAAAGTAAATTTTTAACAGAATTTCATGAGATTTGTTTACACAATCGTAAAACATTAGTATTAAGGATTTTGGATTCACGAAATGGTTCGTTTAGACAAACCCGTTTGTCTAAGAGAAGTTGTGAAATCTGTTTTAAAGGATGCGTAACGAATACGTTACTCAAAAAAAATCGTTAACCTTTTATGTGCTCATTGTTGCAGTCAAGAAAAATAGTTGAAGACTCGAGTCAAGGATACTAAAAGAATGCTTTTTGAAGTACACACCAAAGACACGGTTCGAACAAAATGTGGTGTAAGAAACTGTATTTTATATTAATTTTCATTTCGTTTTGTAGTCGGTACTCTACTAGTTTATTTCTTACTGATAACGTGAGTATCGTTTTTATTATTACTTCATTATAATATAAATAAACCAATCTCCTACAATTTTAAAACAAAATTTCATAGATATTTTTTTATACAATTGTAAAATATTATTGTTAAGGATCTTAAATTTAAATACCCTGTCACAAAACGAATATTACATTCAGCTTTTTTCGGGTTTATGAGTTTTGGTCATATTTCGTTGGATCAAAGAATAAACAAAATAACAATTGTTTCAAAATGAATTTTTATGAAACATTTGAGATTCTAATGAGTGTGTTAGAACATCAGTTTTATAAATTTTATACGATACAAAATGATTTTGTAAACAATTTCATGTCTTAACATGCATTTCATTATTATATAAAAATAAAAATCTTATTACATTTTCTCCGAATGTTTAAATTACCTAATATTTGTGTTTGATGTCGTTTACTGTTTATATCCAAAGAGATTAAACCTTTGTCTAAACATGTAAAAGTCCAACAAGCGTGTTTGAAAATACTAATAGAGAAAATTAATATGTGTTAAAGGCTGAAGTATTATAATGAGTGTGGCACACAATTATTTACAGTTTGGTCTTAACCTTTAATTTTCTAATGGTCGTGTTAAAAACGGTTATTTTTGGAATACAGAAGTTTAAACCGTTTTATCTACGATTTTCTAACAAGCGTGTTAGATATGATTTATTTCTATAAACCAAAAATTTAACACTTTGTAAAATGTCTAGTTGTCTAACTATCGTGTTAGATGCAATTTTTTTTTTAAATTGTTCGATATTAATGGTTTAATTTTTAATGAGCGTGATAGAAACGGTTTATTTTATTTAGCCAATTAGCCTTGTAAAAAATTTTGTAATCGTTTATTTCTAACGAGCTTATTTGAACCAATTTATTTTATTTGAACCGATAAGTTTTAAAACAATTTTTGTAATCTTTTATTTCTAAAGACCATGTTAGATATGGTTTATTTTTGAAACGATAAGCGATAAGATTTAAAATGATTTTTTAATTGTTTATTTCTAAGCATCGTGTTGAATTGGTTAATAAAACTGTCAGTCTTAAAACTTAATGTTGTAATTATTTGTTTTCAATGGGCATGTTAAAAACGGTTTGTAAAAATCTTTTTTAACCTTTTGTCTTCTAACAAGGTTGTTAGAAACGATTCATAAAATTAGACATGTCGCAACCCCTGACCCCTTCCCCGGTAGGCGGGCGGCCGCGAGCTCGCACATTCGGTGGTATCGGTGTTTATTTAATTTTGGCAGCGGAATTTACATTAGGACCGTAGTTAGAAAATACTTTATCAGAGTAAAACACCTCATTTTATAAATAATAAACACATGGGTAAAACCCAAGTTTTCATTCATAACAAGTTTTATTCAAATAAAACTTCTTTTTTATTTAGGTAACTTTTATAGCCACTTTTACAAGCCTTCAGTAGTGCTCTCCATCTGGCTTCTATTTTGGCTTTCACATTTTATTACCTGAAACGCGTTTAAAACATTTTTGTCAGTGAAAAATACTGGTGAGTGAATCCCAGTTTAATCAAAACAAGTTTTATCATTTTACAGCATTGAGCGCAATCAAGCAATTACATTTGTTTACATCTACTTTAATTACCACCCACGGTACTGTCAATCCTGACTTGTGGTCATGCTACTACTCACAGTGTAGTAACAAATTTTGTATATAAAACCCCAACATAAGACGATAATTGTAGAATTACAAATACTCAATCACTGTTAATTTTAATGTAAAACAATTGTGGTTTTGTGAAAACAATTTACAAAAAGAAGGATTACTCACATTGCTAATTTAGGTATTTCCATGTGACTTCCTAGTTATAATCTATTAAATTAAACAATGCAAACGCGTTAGTATAATAACCCAATTTACATTAGCTATACCCTCCCCGAGACAGAACTCCAACGACTGAGTCAGGTAGCGTCTCGGCATGCGTTACGGAGCACTAGATAAATCTGGCAGCGTAACAAATACGTAACCGGGGGTTATAATACTTACATCGAGGCAGAGGTTCGCTATTTAGTGGGTTTTATGCCCGGAAATTATAATTACTATTAGAGAATTTGAGAGAGAGAGAGAGAGAATGAGCGAATTCCAACTGAAGCCTGAGGCCCCTATTTATAGGTCTGATCGACCAGTTTCTCACGCCACGCGAGAGTTTTAGTGAAGGTCTTCGCGGCCTGCGAGGCCTGCTAGGCTAGGCCTTAGCTTGGCTGATTCGACCACTAGACTTGACACAATACGGACACGTGACGGCACCGGGTTAAGCCTGGTGGCCAAGCTGTCGCGGCCCGCGACTGAGTTAGTCAAGGAAGTCGCGCCCCGCGAGCTCCCCCTATTCTTTGTTTTATTTGATTTTTGTTAAAAATAAAGGTATTTCGGGGCCGCTCTTTGTATAAGGGGTGTATTTTAGGACATATAGGGATGTTATAAGGGTTTCGGGAGAGTTGTTATATCCTCCCACCTTGTTTTGGAACTCGTCCTCGAGGTCTACTGGAACAGGTGTGGATATTTCCTCTGCATCTCGGATTCAAGCTCCCAAGTGTATTCTGGTCTTCTCTTGGAATCCCATTTTACTTTGACTAGAACTATAACTAATCTTTTGTGTTTGAGATTCTTGATCTTTCTGTCTTCAATCTGCAATGGTTTCTCTACAAATTTAAGCTTCTCATTTACCTCTATGTCCTTAAGAGGTACTACTAATGACTCATCTGCTAAGCATTTCTTGAGATTACATTGTAACACCTCAAAAAAATAATTAATAAGTTAAAAACACCAGATCTCAAAATATAAATGAAAGGTGTTAGTTTAATTTACATTATTCAAACAAGAAAAACTTGAGGGGCTGATTGTGTAAAGATGGGCAAACTTGATTTTAATAAAATTAAAACAATAAAAAATCCACACACATCAGTGTGTGCGTGTGGGGGGCGACCAGAGACAAGGAAAACACCCCAAACCCTACTTTCATCCAAATTGATCAATTGAAGGGCGAATTGAGGTGTTTATTAGTGCATGTATCAAGAATCTTGATCACTCACACTTGTCTACCACTAGGTAAGTTACAATTTCAGTTTTGGTGATGTTTGATTTTTGGGTGAAATTTGATTAGTAGAAATTCTTGAATAATTGGGTGATATTATGAATCCAGGAAGTGTGATTAAAGTGTAGGATCATAAACCCTAACTGAAATCATGTGAATATATTGATAAATTTTGTGTTTGAATAGTTATGTGCCATATAATGAAGTGGGTTTTTATCTGAAATGAAAAGCCCCAAGGTATTGTATGAACTATGTGAGTAATAACCTAGGTTTGTTGAACTAGCATGATAATATGGGCTGTGATGAGTAATTAAGTTTGAATAAGATTGAAATTCTTGGAATTACCAAGGTTTAATTGAACAAAAATGGCTAATTAAAAAGTATGCACATAAGGTGCTTGACAAAACGCCTAAAAGATGTTGGTAGACACTAATTGTGGTGTTTGGCAAAGTTAGCAAGCTTTAGTTATGAGCCGAAAGGTTCTAATGATAATTGGCTTGTATATTCTAGGCAACACAAGTGAGGCGTCGGGAAGTCAAGTCGGTGCGGACACTCGCTTGAAGGGAAAGCTTTAAGGTACGTGGCTAAAAGCTTCGTTAATATTGATATTTAGTCTTTTGTTATTGTTAATAGTTGGTATATTAGAGTATGAGATTTGAGTGGTTTAGTTTGTTTGAATGATGGATTTCATAAGGGCAAACCAAACAGGTTGGTAAGGGTAGGTACAAACCGGGTAACAGGAGTACCTTATCTGTAGACTTTAAGCCCGGGTGACGGGTAGTTATTTATTAAACACGCAAACCGGTAATGGGAGCGTGAGTGTTGAAAATAAGGAACCCGGGAATGGGTCATCTTATTACGAAGTAATATCCCATCCGTTTGGTTTCCGGTAGAACGAACTAGAGGGTAAAGTTGGTTAGAAATGTTGAATATATATATATATGTTTGATTATGTATCCATTGATGCATATTCGTTACAAAATTATGTTATGAAAATGTTAATAGTTTGAAGATAGGAAATCATAAATCTCACCAGTAATTTTAGGATGTCCCGTATTACGTTTTGATGTTTAAAAGTGCGAAATGGGAACAAACGGGTCAAAACAGCAAGACAGCAAAGATTTTTGCTGCAAATGAGTCTCTAGCGGGCCGCGATAGCTTGGCCTGGTCTTACGCGGGGTGCGAGAGAGCTACCGTAAGCTACGGTAGCTACTGTAGCTTACGTTACTGACTAAAGTTGTTACGCTGGTTCTCTACTGCCTTACGGCGGCCTCACATTGCCAAGTGGCTACCGTAAGCTACGGTAGTGCCCAGTCATTTTTGTTGAGTTTTGCTTATTGTGGCTAATCGAATCTGTTTTCGAGCGTGGTTTTCGATTATGCTAATTTCCTAGAATCCTAATACTAATGTTTATTGAATTTTTCAGCCTTTAGGACGATGCAAGCATGTGGATGATGATCAAGTCATTGCTATCGAACCGAACACATTCAAGATCTTGTTCCGCTACTTTTGTTAATACTTGTAGTTAGTAAAACTTATGTAATTAAAGGAATACTTATGTATCCTAATGTTGTTTTTGAACGTTTGTTGAACTAGTAATTACTAAACTAATGTTAATGTAAATGTTTTGGCTTAACGTTTATAAACATTAGTTCTATTTTGTCATTAGAATTTATATTCTAAAAAAATGAGTGTTACAAGTTGGTAATCAGAGCTAAGGTTAAAGCAAATGTGTTCGGTTCACGGCTTGATCAAACATCCGGTAAGAATTTATTTGAAGTAAATTCTAATATGAAAGAATAGAAAGAATAGTTATTTAAAGTGTATGGGAGGAGTATAGTAATATACTCGAACCCGGGAAGTACACTTAGCATAAACGGTTAAGGCAAAGTTATATACTTGGCCGAATAGTGAGTATAAATTCTCATGTAAAGATATGAGAATGATTGAATGAATTATTTATCAAATTACCTTTAACATTTCAATAAAAAGATGTCGGGAGGTGCTAGTGACAATATCCTATCCCTCACTACCGACGAGTTGAAAGAAAAGATTTCCGAGGAAGTCGGAAGGGCATTTGAAGCTAGCCTACCAAGATTCATGGAAATGCTACAAAATACATTACTTTCGACTATGGAGGAAAAAATGAGTGAATTAAGAGAAGACCTTACCAATGATAGAGGCAAGGCCAAGGAAAAGAAAGGTTGTTCTTATAACAAGTTCATGGCGTGTAAACCCCCGATCTTCAAAGGAGAGGTGGATCCAATTGCTTGTCAAAGGTGGATAAGCGATATCGAGGGTGTTTTTGAACGAACGCATTGTGATATAAGCGACTTTGTGGCTTATGGAACTGGCCAACTTAGGGGCCAAGCCAAGGATTGGTGGGACAACCACAGAAATGAAAGGGGTGTTGAAGCAACGAGGGCGATGACTTGGGAAGATTTTAAAACACCGTTTCTCAAACACCATAGTCCCAAGGCAGTAATCAATAAGATAAAAGAAGAATTCATGCAATTAAGGCAAAAGGGGGAAACTGTCGATAAAATCACGGGGACGTTTATGGATAAACTCAAGTTTTGTGATGAGTTGGTCAAGACCGAAGAACATAAATTTACTACTATCACAATATGCTTAGGGCCGAATATAGGGAGTTTATGACTCCCTCACATTATGAAAGCCTCACCAACATAATCAATGCGGCGCGGGAGCGCGAGATTGAATTGAAAAGGCAAGTTGAAAGAGGTGAGAGAAGGGCCTTGGATGAAAACCCGAGTCCCACAAAGAAGTCGAAGGTAGCTGAATCTTCAAAGAAGGGAAATACGAAAGGAGGTTCCCTGAGTTGTAAGATATGCGGATGCGCCCATAGGGGCGAATGTTATTTTAAGAACAAACCTCGCGTTGCATATGGCAAAACAGGGCATGGGGTTTCAAACTGCCCAGACAAAGTCACGGTGTGCTATAAGTGTTATCAGCAGGGTCATAAAAAGTCAGAATGCCTGGAACTAACGGGAAAGAAAGAGGGTGCTAACTCCAAGAATGAAACCCCGAAGTCAAAGGCTAGGTTGTTCCAAATCACTGCTGCTGAAGCAAAAATGGAACCTGACGTGGTTACAGGTATATTTACTGTAAATTCTGTCCTTGCACGTGTTTTATTTGATACGGGTGCGAATAAGTCTTTTGTTTCACATAGATTCATTCAAAACCCTTTGTTCACATTAACAAAATTACCTATGCCAATGAAAGTAGAAGTAGGTAATAAAAAAAGTTTCATTGTTTGTGATGTATGTCAGGAATGCAAACTGAATATCGATGGCGAGGAATACTCCATTGATTTAATACCCATGTCCATAGGTGAATTTCAAGTGGTAGTTGGAATGGACTGGTTGTCTCGCTACCACGCTAAGGTGATATGCTTACGTAAGGAGATACACTTAACGTCTCCGAGCGGAAAGCGTGTCATCATCTATGGGGAGAAGGTTTGTAATCCCATGGTATGCTCGATGATAGAAGCCCGCAAGTTTATATTACACGGATGTAAGGCATATTTGACTTATGTACGTGATGTGGAAAAAGTAGCGCCAAGGATTGAAGACGTACCAGTGGTGCGGGAATTCGAAGACGTCTTTCCCGAGGATCTACCGGGAATGCCGTCAGAGCGTGAAGTAGAGTTCGGGATCGAACTGATTCCGGGTGCTAAAGCACCATATAGAATGGCACCGTCAGAATTGCAAGAATTAATGTCCCAATTACAAGATTTACTCGATAAGGGATTCATCCGGCCTAGTGTATCTCCTTGGGGAGCGCCGGTGCTATTTGTAAAGAAGAAAGACGGGAGCATGCGGATGTGTATTGATTACCGGGAGTTAAATAAACTAACAGTAAAGAATCGATACCCGCTCTTGAGGATCGACGATATGTTCGACCAATTACAAGGCGCTAGCTAGTTTTCGAAAATCGATTTAAGATCGGGTTACTATCAGTTGAGGGTAAAGGAGGAGGATATACCAAAGACGGCGTTCCGTACGCGATACGGACATTACGAATTCCTCGTGATGTCCTTCGAATTAACGAATGCACCCGCGACTTTCATGGACCTCATGAACCGGGTTTGCAAGCCGATGCTCGATAGGTCAGTGATTGTTTTTATCGACGACATTCTCGTTTACTCAAGAAACGAGGTGGATCATGCTAGCCATTTACGGGAAGTGTTAAAGATACTAAGGCGGGAAAGATTATATGCTAAATTCTCGAAATGCGCCTTCTGGTTACGAGAGGTGCAATTCTTACGGCACGTCATAAGTGCCGAAGGAATATTGGTGGATCCATCGAAGGTGGAAGCTGTGTCAAAATGGAACCCTCCAAAGAATCCATCCGAAATTAGAAGTTTTTTGGGGTTAGCAGGTTACTATAGGAGATTCATTCAAGATTTCTCCAAGATTGCATCGCCTTTGACCAAGTTAACCCGCAAGAATGAGAAGTTCGTCTGGGAAGATGACCAGGAAAAGGAATTTCGGACATTAAAGGAAAAGTTAACCTGTGCACCGGTGTTGACTTTACCAGATGGTACGGGTGACATGGTAGTGTATTCGGATGCATCACACCTAGGCCTTGGGTGCGTGCTAATGCAAAGGGGATGGGTAATTGCGTATGCCTCAAGACAACTTAAGCCGCATGAAACAAAATACCTAACTCATGATCTCGAGCTGGCAGTCGTAGTTTTCGCCTTAAAGATCTGGAGGCATTACCTGTATGGTGTGAAATGTACTATTTTCACTTACCATAAAAGTTTAAAATACTTTTTTCAATCAGAAGGCGTTAAATATGAGGCAGAGGCGCTGGTTAGAAGTAGTGAAGGACTATGACTGCGAAATCCACTATCACCCCGGGAAGACTAATGTAGTGGCGGATGCCCTTAGCCGAAAGGAAGAATACACTCCTATTCGGGTACAATCCATGCAATTGATAGTAACTTCGGGCTTGCTTGAACGAATTTGGAAGCCCAGAACGAAGCAGTAAAGGAAGAAAACTGGGAAAAAGAACGTATAAAGGGGTTGGTAAAAGATCTTGTGGAAGGAAGTAATGGGATGCAATACCGGCATGGTAGAATATGGGTCCCAAACACATGTGGTGTTAAGAATCTTCTACTTGATGAGGCTCATAAGTCTCCCTATTCGATTCACCCTGGAGCGACCAAAATGTATAGAGATTTGAAGCAAAACTGTTGGTGGCCGGGGATGAAAAGAAATGTGGTTAAATATGTGGAGAAGTGCATGACTTGTTTACAAGTTAAAGCAGAGCATCAAAAGCCTTATGGCAAACTTCAACCATTGGATATTCCTGTTTGGAAATGGGAACATATTACTATGGACCTATTGACAAAACTGCCAAAGACGGCTCAAGGATTTGATGCCATTTGGGTAGTTGTAGATAGACTAACCAAGAGCGCTCACTTCTTCCCTATTCGAGAAACCTACACCTCTGAGAAGATGTCGGAAGTATACGTAAATGAGATCATAGCACGCCACAGGGTGCCGGTAACTATCGTGTCCGATAGAGATACCCGGTTTACTTCGAATTTTTGGCGCGACTTTCAAGAACAAATGGGTACCAAGCTGTTGATTAGTACCGCATATCACCCGCAAACCGACGGGCAAAGTGAGCGAACGATACAAACGTTTAAAGATATGCTTCGAGCATGCATAATAGATTTCGGCAGTAGTTGGGATGCGTATCTGCCGTTAGTTGAATTTTCATATAACAACAGCTACCATTCAAGTATTGGTGGAGCCCCATATGAAATGCTATACGGTAGAAAATGTAGGACACCGATATGCTGGGAAGAATTAGGCCCTCGAGAGCTTGCTCATAAAGATGTGATTCGGGTTACGAACGAGAAAGTTGACATGATCCGAGCCCATTTAAAGGCAGCTCAAGATCGAAAAAATTCATATGCGGATAAAAGATGAAGGCCAATTGAATTTCAGATTGGTGATAAGGTGATGCTTAAGGTGTCTCCGTGGAAGGAAATTATCCGGTTTAGAAAACGGGGAAAGTTAAGCCCAAGATTCATAGGGCCTCTTAAAATCCTAGATTGGGTGGGTAAAGTGGCTTATCGATTAGAGTTACTAGAAGAACTGAGCAGAATACATAACACGTTCCACGTCTCACATCTACAGAAGTGCTTAGTGGATGATACGGCTTATGTTCCTCTCGATGATATAGAAATTGATAACAAAATCAACTATATAGCAAAGCCTATTGCAATCCACGACCGTAAGGTTAAGAGTTTAAGGAACAAAGATATTGACCAAGTGAAGGTCAAATGGGAACACCGGAAAGGATCAGACAACACTTGGGAGTCTGAAGAGGAAATGAGATGACTCTACCCTTCACTTTTTGGTATGCGTATATGCGTTATGATTTTATATGCGTAAGATGGTTTCGGGGACGAAACCCTCTTTTAGGAGGGTGGACTTGTAACACCCCAAAAAAATAATTAATAAGTTAAAAACACCATATCTCAAAATATAAATGAAAGGTGTTAGTTTAATTTACATTAGTCAAACAAGAAAAACTTGAGGGGCTGATTGTGTAAAGATGGGTAAACTTGATTTTAATAAAATTAAAACAATAAAAAATCCACACACGTCAGTGTGTGCGTGTGGGGGGCGACCAGAGACAAGGAAAACACCCTAAACCATACTTTCATCAAAATTGATCAATTGAAGGGCGAATTGAGGTGTTTATTAGTGCATGTATCAAGAATCTTGATCAATCACACTTGTCTAACTAGGTAAGTTACATTTTCAGTTTTGGTGATGTTTGATTTTTGGGTGAAATTTGATTAGTAGAAATTCTTGAATAATTGGGTGATATTATGAATCCAGGAAGTGTGATTAAAGTGTAGGATCATAAACCCTAACTGAAATCATGTGAATAGATTGATAAATTTTGTGTTTGAATAGTTATGTGCCATATAATGAAGTGGGTTTTTATCTAGATTGAAAAGCCCCAAGGAATTGTATGAACTATGTGAGTAATAACCTAGGTTTGTTGAACTAGCATGATAATATGGGCTGTGATGAGTAACTAAGTTTGAATAAGATTGAAATTCTTGGAATTACCAAGGTTTAATTGAACGAAAATGGCTAATTAAAAGTATGCACATAAGGTGCTTGACACAACGCCTAAAAGATGTTGATAGACACTAATTGTGGTGTTTGGCAAAGTTAGCAAGCTTTAGTTATGAGCCGAAAGGTTCTAATGATAATTGGCTTGTATATTCTAGGCAACACAAGTGAGGCATCGGGAAGTCAAGCCGATGCGGACACTTTCTTGAAGGGAAAGCTTTAAGGTACGTGGTTAAACGCTTCGTTAATATTGATATTTAGTCTTTTGTTATTGTTAATAGTTGGTATATTAGAGTATGAGATTTGAGTGGTTTAGTTTGGTTGAATGATGGACTTCATAAGGGCAAACCAAACGGGTTAGTAAGGGTAGGTACAAACCGGGTAACGGGAGTACCTTGTCCGTAGACTTTATGCCTGGGTGACGGGTAGTGATTTATTAAACACGCAAACTGGTAATGGGAGCGTGAGTGTTAAAAATAAGGAACCAGGGAATGGGTCATCTTGTAACGAAGTAATATCCCGTCCGTTTGGTTTCGGGTAGATGAACTAGAGGGTAAAGTTGGTTAAAAATGTTGAATATATATATATATATATATGTTTGATTATGTATCCATTGATGCATATTCGTTACAAAAATATGTTATGAAAATGTTAATAGTTTGAAGACAGGAAATCATAAATCTCACCAGTAATTTTAGGATGTCCCGTATTACGTTTTGATGTTTAAAAGTGCGAAACAGGAACAAACGGGTCAAAACAACAAGACAGTAAAGATTTTTGCTGCAAATGAGTCTCTAGCGGGCCGCGATAGCTTGGCCTGGTCTGTAAGGGGTTAATTGCGAAACCGTGAGAGCTCAGGTCAGAACTTCCGTTCAGCAGAGAGATGACGGTTCGACTTTAAGTGGGTCCCCTTTAGAGGTTCTTTTTTACAACAACATTGATTAGCAATTTTATTGTCTCATCATTTGATGCTGAGGGCGGCGCTATTTTTCAAGCAAGCAGTAAAGTATTCTCCGGGAACTAGGCCATTGCTTACGCAAAATCAGAAGCCCCGAGATAATACCCCAGATATCACTGAGTATAAAGACCTAGTATCTCAGAAAGAGGGATCTTTCAAACAAGATTTCAGGGGTTACCTATATATCCAAGTAGTGTTCCCCACGAAATAAGTAATAAAGATTTAGGTTTATATCCCGAACAAATCTACTAAATGTGTAAAAACCTATTGGGACATCATCAGCGAGACTGTTTAACGCATTTAAACTTTCCATTTCTTTAGCATACCGTAACTGTCAAGCCGATGTACTATCATTTTCCCTTTTTACACAAGCTCTTTTCTGGTTTTCTATTGTTTTTGTATTTTTGACATTTTTTATTGTTTTTGTATTTTCTGAAAATATTACCCTCTCCCCCTAAATACCAAAACAAGTAAAAAATCGACAAACCATTGCAGATTGCTTCTCAACATCATCATCTACAATGTCTCCTTCATCAACGCCAAGAATCTCCTCCAACACCGATAAAAGCTTCATACCATTCAGTTTTAGCAAATATTGAAAACGTGTTTTATCAAATGCTTTGGTATGTAAATCAGCTTTTTGCTCGTCAGTGTGGATTTTCTCAATTCGTATCAACTTCTTCTCGAAACAATCTCGGATGAAGTGATGACGAATTTCAATGTGTTTCATTTTAGCGTGATGAACAGGAATTTTTTGTAATGTTAATTGCGGCCTCGTTATCAACAAAGATAGGGGTGTTTAGAAATTGCAAACCGTAGTCGCGCATCTATTGTTGGACCCACAAGATCTGAGAACAGCAACTGCTCGCAGAAACATATTCAGCTTCACATGTGGATAAATGTACAAAGGTCTGCTTTTTGCATTGCCAGGTGACCAATCGTGGTCCGAAAAACTGGCACCCCGCTGTTGTTGATTTAGCGTTAACTTTGCAACATCCGAAATCAGAATCGGAATACCCTTCGAGCATGAAATCGCCTTCTCTTGGATACCACAACCCCAATGATGGAGTTCCTTTCAGGTAGCGTAATATCCTTTTAACAATCCCATATGCGAAGCTCTCGGGTTAGATTGAAATCTTGCTGCGAGGCAGGTTGGATACATAATATCGGGTCTTGAAGCTGTCAAATACATCAGCGATCCGATCATGGAACGATACATCGTTTCATCTACCTTCTCTTCGGTGAGATCAGGGTTTATCTCATGATTCGTTGCTAATGGGGTGGAAGCTGGAGTAGAACCTGACATCCCGAATTTCTCCAAGATATCATGAACGTACTTCGTTTGATGTATGAAAATTCCCTTAGGCAATTGATCAACTTGAAGTCCCAAGAAGAATTTCATCTCACCCATCGATGACATTTTGAATTTCTGCTTCATAACTTGTTCAAAATCTTTGCACAGATTCTCATTTGTTGACCCAAATATGATGTCGTCCACGTATATTTGAACTATCAGAAGATGTCCGTCGACCTCGTTGGCTAGCAAGTGTTGAGACAATGTCTCGTACCAAGCTCCCGGGGCCTGGTGTAAACCATACAGTGCTTTGTCTAGCAAGTAGACCTTGTCTTTGTGGATTGGATCGGTGAAGCCCGGTGTCTGTCCGACATATACCTCCTCTTTTACCTACCCATAGAGAAACGCCGATTTAACATCTAGCTGATAAACTTTGAAATTTTTCCAAGATGCAAATGCTAGGAAGATTCTGATTGCTTCTAGTACAGCAACTGGAGCATACACTTCGGTGAAATCTATACCCTCCTGCTGACTGGAACCCTGGACTATGAGTCGAGATTTGTTACGAACAACAACTCCTCGATCATCTCTCTTACACTTAAACACCCACTTGGTGTTTATCTTCCTTTGACCATCAGGCAAATCTACTAACTTCCACACTCCTAACTTCTCAAATTGACTCAACTCTTCATGCATAGCATTGACCCAAGAATCTTCAGTTAGCGCCTCTTTATATGTTCGCGGTTCGATCTGCGAAATAAAACAACTTAGTGAAAACTCAGTTTGTAAAGGAGCTACTGTAGAATAAAAACAAGTAAGGCCTTGGTCAATTTGACGTCTAGTGCGAACGCCTGATTGTAATTCTCTAATGATCAACTCTTCTGGATGATATAAAAGAGTTCTTGCCTCGCCTGGAACATCTACCTCGCCTTCCAGATTAGAAACATTTTGATTTGCACCATGTTCACTGACTGGATCTGTTTGACTTGAAATCTGGATTTGCTCCCCCTCGGAATCTGAATCACCATGATCAAATACCGGTCTATCATCAGATTCTTGATTATCGTTGACTGCCGTCTGATTATCAGGAGCAACTTCATTTTGTTGAATATCATCATGTTCTCCAGCATTACTAGGACCTGCTTCATCATCATTTGAAGTTTGTTGCGGGCGTCTTGAATACTCAGCTGGGAACATTTCCTGCGAAGACTCATACTCTCTCAGAATATCCAACTCGTCAAAGAAATCTCCTTCTTCTTCCTTTTCTTCTTCCATGTCAAACGAATCCTACAAAGTATCATAATGAAAACGCCATGAATCTCCAGGATTCTGTGGTGGCATTGTGTGACCTTGGCATTCAACATTGTGTGCTTCAATAATCCGCTTCAAGCTTGGAACAAAGACTCGTTTCAATGGACTTGAATAACCCACGAAAATTCCTTCAATACTCTTTGCACCAAACTTTCCAAAAGGCTCTAGAACTGTGCAGGGTGACCCAAACGGTTCTAAATACTTCAGATTCGGTTTGCGGTTATTGATCAACTCAAAACACGTCTTGTTGAATTTCTTGACAGTGAGAACCCGATTGAGTGTATAGCATGCGACGGATACTGCTTCTGCCCAAACATTTACTGGTAGCTTTGAATCAGCAAGCATCGTCCTAGCCGTTTCAATTAGCGTCCTATTTTTTCTTTCAGCTACTCCATTCTGATGCGGAGTGTAAGGATTACTAAATTCATGCAATATTCCTCTCTCATCACAATATTCTTCCATCTTGTTGTTCTTGAACTCAGTACCATTATCACTTCTGATTCTTCTGATACGCCTTTGGTACAAGTTTTCAATTTTTCTGAACAACGCCATCAAACTATCAAACGTCTCATCTTTAGACTTCAGAAATGAAACCCATGAAAATCTGGAATAATCATCAGTTACTACTAGACAGTAGAGATCCCCTGTAATAATTTTTACATTTACTGGACCAAACAGATCCATATGGAGCCTATCTAACGGTCTTGAGACTGAATTGACTTTCTTTTAAGAATGTGATTTCTTTTTCTGCTTGCCTTTGATGCAACTAATGCATTCTCCATCCAGATGAAAACCTTTCACATGAATACCAATAACTAAATCATTGTGTACTAAGTGATTCATTTTTCGTAAGTGAATATGGCCCATCTTTCGATGCCATAACTTTGATTTTTTTCCGTTGCCCTTGACACAAAACAGTGAGCTTGACCCGTGGTAGTAGTTGCTACACTCATGTCCAACACGTACAGATCATTCACTCTAGGTGCCCTCATGATAATCCACTCTTCGGGAATAACAAATCCTGGTTTCAAGATCAAACATTCTTTGTCTGTAAAGTGCGTTGTATACATGCGATCACAAATCTGAGAAATGCTCAAAAGATTGTTTTCAAGCTCGGCAATGTAGTTCACTCTTTCAAACGTGACAATTCCATTCGATAAAGTTCCTTCTCCAACTATTCGACCACCTTGATTGCCTGCGAATCCCACGTAACCTCCATTAAACCCTCTAACATCATACAGTAGGGATTTCTTCCCCGTCATGTGCCGAGAAGCTCCACTATCCATAATCCATCGTGAAACGGATCTTGGAAGCTCCTGCACATTTCAAAAACATTTAGTAAGATTTTGATGCTACCCCAGCCTTTTTCGACTCGGGTAACTTGACATTAAGGTGAGATTTTGCAATGTATAGTGGCGGGAAATTTTTGTCATTCATTTTCAAGCCTTCTTCTGATCCAACCTCAACCTTTTTGTATAAGAAAAATTCATCTTTTTTAGGTTGACCGGTTGGTTGATTTTTCTTTTGAACATTCTTCTTCTCTGGTGGAATAGAAGATTGTTTCTCCAATTGTTCATAATAATCGAAAGGAACATCCATCTTTACCGGTGTGGTAGAAGACAATTGTTTTTCTGACTCTAAAACCTTTGGTTTTGGAACACTTGATTTCTTTTCAACCACTTTTGGCTTCCATGTTTGTTGAGACGATGCAACCCGTTTGTAAAACTTGTCAGTTTTAGTTACCATATTCTTAACAGGTTCAGTTTTGATCTTGGTGTTGTCATTTTTCAAAATTTTCTCAACAACCATTTGAGCTTTTCCCTTCACATCATCTTTCTTTCTTGAATTCATCACAACTTCAGTCTTAGACTTCAAGTTGATACACTTTCGTGCAATATGTCCAACTTGATTGCATTTGAAGCATGTTCGGGTGTCAACTACCCGAGTTGTGCCTTCAAACTGAGGCTGTGAAGCCTTCTTCTCAAAGAACTCTTTGTTTGTTTTTGAAAAAATCTCAGATTCTTCATCAGAAAGTGAACTTGAACCGTTCATAAACACCTTTTTCTCAGCAAACCTTCTGTTTTGAACATTCTTTTTCTGATAATTCTTACCACCCTGAGATCCACCCAACCATCTGTTTTGATTTTTGTTATAAAAACGTGGTGGAACAACAGGTTTCTTGTAGTAAGATTTATCTTTTTCAAAATTCATTTGCCTCTTCGTCTGTTTTAGACCTTCAATCTCAGACGGATCAATTTCAACCAATTTGAACACATTTGTCAATTTAGCAACATTAACATTCTCCAGTGGAAACTTAGAATCCGAATACAACTTATCCGATCCCGACATTTTGTACATGACAAGAGTAGGTTCTTCATTTAAGTTGTTTTTGGATTTTGGTTTCGGAATGTAATTGTTCAGAAAACACTCTTCATCCTCAACTGAATCACTATCAGACTTTAAAACACTTTCAGCCATGCCTTGCACAATCTCAATTTGAACACTATCATCAGATGAAGAAAATGTAACATCAATTGACTCTGGAAGTTTTATTTCATTTGTTTTAGCTTCATCATTAACCAACCCGGACTTTTTCTTTGAGAAATTGTTTAACACTGGTGGTGGAACCTGATGAAACCCAACCCCAGTTCCATCCGAGTAAACATCTTCGCCTGCTTTGTTTTTCCCGATGGGTTTAGGAACAATGTGTTGTAAAACAAAGCTTGCGGACTCTTTTTGTTAGCTCGATCAGTTAACTTGTTAGCTCGATCATTTTCTTTCTTAATTCTTTCTACTTCAATTTTATCATTTTCAATTCTCTCAGTTAACTTGTTAGCTCGATCATTTGAAGCTTTTAGCATTTTATCACGATCTAGAATCTGATCTTCAACTTTTCTGACTCTTTTTGTGAGTTCTTCAACCTTTGTATCACTAAGGTAAGTGAGTGTACTACAAAACTTGCAGTTTTTCATGCAACTTTTGCAGTCACTATCACCTTTGACTTTCTTACCTGACTCACTTGTAGAATCATTTGAACTGACCTTGCTTTTAGACTCAGTTTCAGACTTAGAGTCTACCTCAAGTTCCTTTGTAGCAAGCACTTTGTCAGCCATCTTCCCCAAGTTTTCAGCAGTGAATTCTTGTGAAATATCAATAATTCCATCATCAACCTTCTTTAACTACTGCTCTTTCTCTTTCTGTTTTTCTTTCTCTTCTTCACCTCCCCACTATTCTCTCTGTCTGGCGTCTTCTTCTGCAGCATATTCCTTAATGAAAGCTTCAATACTAAGAGTTTTTGTATCAATAGCAATGTTTCCTTGAGGATCAAGGTAACATTCTCTATCAGCATCCCATCTCTTTGCTCTCCTTGCTTCACTGAACACCTTAGATAATCTCATCATCTTGAATTCTTCTCTCTGCTTTCTGCTTTGGTATTTTTGTTCTTTAGTTCTTGAGTCTTTGACAGGAGTAATCTTTTCTGCTGCAAAAGCATATCCTACTGCATCTTCCTTTGGTAGCAGTTCACTCCAATCAAAACCTTCGTCATCATGAATAACAACAAGAGCTCTTGATTTTTCTTTGGGGGTATCCTCAAGTTGCTTCATTCTGGGCGGTTCTGATTTATTTTGATGATAAATCGCTCTTTTGTAGTAATCCTCGCGGAATGGATTTGCAGTATCATCAGCAGGAGCGTTACGACATTCACGTTTGAAATGTCCTTTCTGTTTACACCTGAAACACGTGACTTTTGATTTGTCAAAGCCAAGTTTTGTAGACAGCCCTCCGATAGAGTGTCTCCCAGTAATCTCCATGAATCGTTGCGCTCTCCGGACTGCACTGGCCATACACCACCTGATATCAATCAGTTCCATCTCTTCAGGATCTATTTGATCATAGTCCTCCTTAGTCAGGTTGGTGTTTCCAATCTTGCCCACCACGAGGCTCTCGTACGATTCTAACACTGACGCTAAGAACACCATCTGTTGTTTTGCTGACTCTTCACTGAAATTTTGAGCGTTCTTCAGATCCACAGCAATGTTACATTGGAACAGATTCTTTGATGCAGATTGGCTTGGAGTTGTTGAAAAAGATCTACTATGAAAACCACTGTGAGGAATTTCTTGATTCACATTATTTGAACTCTCTGCGGAAAATGCTGTTCTTGGAGAACCAGTCTTTGGTAGATTTCGTCTGTAGTACAACTCCACATTCTGCTGATATGATGAGTTGTTGACTTTGCTAGATTTCTTGATCTCCAACTCGTGACTCTCCAATCTTTCGATAAGCAGATCCACTGTCAAAACTTCTGGCGGCTTGATGTTGTTCTTCAACATCAAAGCAAAGTATTGCCAGTCTTGCTCATTTGGCAGCGAGTCAAACAATTTGTCGACCAACTCATCTTGAGTATAAGTGATTCCATGTCTTGCCAGCTCCAATTTCAGATTCCTGAATCTCTCAATCATCTTGGAAATAGACTCGTTCTTTAAACAACCAAATAAATCAAACTCTTTTCTTAACAGTTTCTTTTTGTTTTTGACTATCTCAGCACTACCTACACATTTTACCCTCAGTTTCTCCCAAAGATCTTTTGAATTTGCATATTCAATCAATGAAATTATATCATCTCTCACAAACTGATGAATCAACGCGATGCACTTTTGTTCAGCAATATATCTTTCAATCTCATCAGTATCTGTCAAACTTTCACCAAAACTATCTCCTTTAATGTAACCAATCTTTAAACTTTTCCAGCTCTGGTATGCAAACGCTTGAAGCCACTCATCAAATCTTGTAGCCCACCTATTGTAATCTTTTATCGCCAACAACTTTGGAGGTTTGTTGTATGTCCCATAATCACTCTCAACACTTAATGCATCAGAAAGACTTTTCTTTGCACTCGGTGTTGGTGTAGTTTCATTTGTGTTATCTGAAGTTCTATCTCCCAAACCACCGGTAAATGCAAACACATCACAGAAAGGATTCATAAACTCATCCATTTTTACGTACCTGAAACAATCAACAAACACTTAGAATTTTTTTTTTAAATTTCGAAAAACCAGTTTCAAGCGGAATCAGTTGAAGCGAAATCAGCAACAGTTTCAAGCGAAATCAACCAAAATAGCTTATTTCGCTCGAAATCAATCGTGCAAGTTCAAGCGGAATCAAGATGACATCAGCATTTCGAACAGTTTTTCAAGCGAAATTACAAGTTTTGATCAGATTTTGTTCAAATTTAGGTCCAATACTTTTAAGGATTAGTTAAAACTATGTTTCGCTTGATATATGTGAATTTCAGGCCATTTCAACCGTTAAAACTTGTTCAAATCAGAAAAGAATGAGTAGAAATGAGAAAATCCGATGAATTCAAGCTGAATTGGTATGAAGTCCTCGTCCTAAGCTCTGATACCACTTGTTGGAACGTTCAGTGACCCTAAATAGTCAGTATGAGTAGTTCATCATCAAGTACAAAGGCGGAATCAATGTAAAATATGTCAACACAGCTTGTTCCTTTCTAATTATCCTTTTATTGAACAATCCTAAGCTTTTACACATTCAAATGACAAACGGACATCACCTAAACTCAGAGCATATGATCAGATTTCGCTCCAAATGAACATAGCACACACATATATATAATGATGAGATTTCGCTTGAATGTGACATGTTGGTTTCAAGTGAAATAACATGAACTGGTTTCGCTTGAATTGAACATATATACTTTTAAGCGGAATCACCCACTTTTACACATAAAAACCTAATTTCAACCCTGTTGTGTGCTCGTTTATCCTATCTAGACATAAGACTCGATTAAGATGAAGTTAACAGACACTAAATGCACCAACAAAGACCCACATCTTGAGCTCAAAGAACTTCCGAAAGGTTTAGAATATGCTTTTCTAGATAAAGATGGTAAATCACACGTAATTATCTCGTCTAAATTAGGTAGTTTAGAAAAAGAAAAATTAATTAATCTTTTGAAAAAACACAAAAATGCGATCGCTTGGAAGCTTTTAGATATTAAAGGAATAAGTCCTTCCATGTGCACGCACAAAATTTTAATGAACGATGTCTACAAATCAGTAATACAACCACAACGTAGAGTAAATCCAAAAGTTCAAGAAGTGGTTAAAAACGAAGTCATCAAATTACTTGATGCCGGACTTATCTACCCTATCTCCGATAGCCCTTGGGTAAGTCCCGTTCAAGTAGTTCCAAAGAAAGGAGGTGTGACGGTAATAACTAACGAAAAGAATGAACTAATACTAACGAGAACCATCACAGGATGGAGGGTAAGTATAGATTACATGCGATTAAATGAAGCAACAAGGAAGGATCACTTTCCTTTGCCCTTCATTGATCAAATGTTAGAAAGATTATCCGGTCATAAATTTTACTGTTTCTTGGATGGTTTTTCAGGTTACTTTCAAATCCCGATAGCACCCGAAGACCAAGTAAAGACAACCTTCACATGTCCCTATGGAACTTTTGCTTATCGACGTATGCCATTTGGTCTATGTAATCCCCTGGCATCCTTCCAACGTTGCATGGTAGCCATCTTCCATGACATGATAGAAAAGATAATGGAAGTCTTCATGGACGACTTTTCTATCTTTGGGGATTCATACGACCAATGCCTCGATAACCTTGAATGAATGCTATCCCGATGTGAGGAAACTAACCTCGCCCTTAACTGGGAAAAATGCCGTTTCATGGTAACGGAGGGAATAGTACTCGGTCACAAAATCTCAAGCGAAGGAATGGAGGTTGATCGAGCTAAGATAGATACTATTTCTCGATTACCACCCCATCCTCCGTTAGAGCTATCAGAAGTTTCCTGGGACATGCCCGAATTTAATAGGCGGTTTATCAAAGACTTTTCTAAAATCTCAAGGCCTCTAATAAAATTACTTGAAAAAGATGCCCCTTTCATCTTTGACAAGGATTGCAATCAAGCATTTCTAACCTTAAAGGAAATGCTAGTCAATGCACCTATCATGATAGCGCATGATTGGAAATTTCTTTTCGAAATCATGTATGATACAAGTGACTTTGTAGTTGGAGTTGTCTTAGGACAAAGAAAAGAAAAGCATTTTCATCCGATTTACTATGCTAGTAAAACACTTAACGATGCACAAGAAAATTACACAACAACTGAAAAAGAATTACTAGCTGTGGTATTTGCTTTTGATAAATTCCGTTCTTATCTTGTTCTTTCTAAAACAATAATCTATACAGATCATGCAGCCATTCGATATCTCTTCAAGAAACAGGATGCTAAACCACGTTTATTCGGTAGATTCTACTCCTCCAAGAATTTGATATTGAAATCAAAGACAAAAGAGGAGCAGAAAACACTGCAGCGGATCATCTTTCACGCTTAGATGACCCAACTTTGGAGGCAACCAGGGACGAGCAAATCAACGAAAAATTTCCAACGGAGTCCCTAGAAATGGTGGAATACAGAGAAGAGCCATGATACGCCGACTATGCTAACTACCTAGCTAGCGGTATAGTCGCAAAAGGTTGGCCACATCATCAAAGAAAGAAATTATTTGCTGATGTAAAACACTATTTTTGGGAAGATCCTTATCTTTTCAAAATGTGTGCCGACCAACTAATCCGACGGTGCGTACATGGTCGCGAAGCACGAAGAATTCTCCACCATTGTCATGAAGGTCCATACGGAGGACATCATGGTGCCACTAGTACCGCACGAAAGGTATTTGATTCAGGGTTTTATTGGCCTACCATTTACAAAGACGCCCAAAGTCTTGTCAAGACATGTGATGCTTGCCAACGAACAGGTAATATTTCTTCCAAAAACGAAATGCCGCAAAATGGCATTCTTGTTTTTGAAATATACTTGTGGCAGTAGATTACTTGTCTAAATGGGCCGAGGCCGAGGCACTTCCAACAAATGATGGAAGAGTCGTGGTAAGATTTCTGAAAAAATTATTCTCTCATTTTGGAACACCTAAAGCATTAATTAGTGATAGAGGTACCCATTTTTGTAACCATCAACTTGAAATTTTTTTAACAAGATATGGGGTCTATCACCGGGTCTCAACAGCATATCACCCTCAAACAAACGGACAAGCCGAAGTGACTAATAGAGGTTTAAAACGAATACTTGAAAAAACCGTAGGGTTAAATAAAAAGGAATGGGCCGATAAATTAGATGATGCTTTATGGGCTTTTCGAACTGCTTATAAAACAACAATAGGTACAACCCCATATAAGCTCGTCTATGGAAAAAGTTGTCATTTGCCAATAGAAATAGCTCACAAGGCCTACTGGGCAATTAAAAATGTAAACCTTGATTTAGAATGTGTCGGTAAAAATCGATTTTGCCAATTAAATGAGTTAGACAAATTAAGAAATTATGCATACTCAAACTCTGATATAAGCTCGTCTATGGAAAAAGTTGTCATTTGCCAATAGAAATAGCTCACAAGGCCTACTGGGCAATTAAAAATGTAAACCTTGATTTAGAATGTGTTGGTAAAAATCGATTTTGCCAATTAAATGAGTTAGACAAATTAAGAAATTATGCATACTCAAACTCTGAAATTTATAAGGAAAGAATGAAAAGTTTGCATGACAAACACATTAAACCTAATGAATTTCAAGTAGGAGATCAGGTTCTATTGTTTAATTCACGACTTCGATTGTTTCCTGGTAAATTAAAGTCTAGGTGGTCAGGACCTTTTTCCATCACCCATATTTTCTCACACGGTGTAGTAGAAATTAAATCTCGGAATGGAATTCCATTCAAAGTCAATGGCCAACGGCTGAAGCTCTATCAAGGATTCATTGAGGATGAGGAGGAAGAAATCTCGCTTCAAACGGTCGAAGAATGAAAGCATCAAAATCTTACCTTGTAAGTTACAAACAAACGAGTTGACCTCTAAATCGGTAAGTCTTCTAACCAAGTTTTTGGGAAACAAGGGCACTCACACGAGCATTGAAAAAATCACCCGGCACGGGGACGTGTTCACGCAACTGTCGGGATAAAACCCCTTTTTTTCATAACAGTTTCTTCATTCCACACGCCTCGTTTCCCCGAAAACTCTCTGGTTCAGGCGATTTTTCTGCAAGATTTCAACGTCTCCTCTACTTCTAACAACATCAAGGTATGATCCTATCATCATTAGTAGTTAGATTAAGCACTTGCATGTAGTTAAAACACCAAAAATTTGGGGAAAAATCTAGGGTTCTTGAACTTCATCCGAATCGAACCTCAAATTTTTTCTTAGATCTGTTAGCATTAGTCTAGATACATGTTATAGGAAGTAAATCAACTTGTATTGTTCATAGATTTGCCCGATTTCTCACAGAAACACCAAACCCTTGTTTTTGAACCGAAAAAGATAAAATTGAAGGGGTAAACGGTTTGTTTTGAGAAAAACGACACTTGGGGTTTCATTTTCGGGGAAAACCGCCCCTGCTGGACCAAAAATTTTCAAGTTTTCAGGACCGGGTCGAAAAATGTGATTTTTGGTAAATAGACGCCTGGACACGGGGCCGTGCTCGTTGAGCACGGGGGCGTGTCCAGCTATTTTCTGACCAACATGGGGCGTGTCCGCTGAACACGGGGTCATGTTCAGCCGACTGTTTTTAGTTTTCTCCGAAAATTTCAATTTTTCATGCTAATTGTTTGGTGTTTCCTTTCAGATGTCGAAGAAATTCACACGGTTCAATGCAAATGAGTTGGATGCTAAGGTAAGATACGATGTGCTTCGAACCAGACTGGAAGAATACCCAAGACAAGTGTGCATGGATCTTTTAGCAATGGTGAACCAACTTGACCGGTTTAAAAACATAGTCACCGGCCCACTATGAGCTGCCCTAACCACTCGACTTCGTTCAGTCCACGAGTATAATCTGGAATTCTATAGCACATTCATGTTCAATTCAAGGTGCGACCCATTTGACAATGATGTGGTAGAGTTCCAGTGTGGGGGACTAAGTACTCGATTTCGATGGCACAGTTTGGGTCGATAGTTGGGTTGTATGCGGAAGAAGAAGCGGGTAATGAAGAAAACACCGGAGGGTTACGTGAACTATCAGAAAACGAACGCCAAGCCTCTTGGGCTCAAATTGGAGATGGAATCTACAACCCAAGCAGCACTAAGAGCACTAAGCTGAGGGACCATCTTTACCGTTACATCCATAGGGTCCTCACTTACTCTCTTAGCCAAAGGCACGATAGCAGTGGCGTTGTAGGGTTGAGAGATCTGGTGGTCCTTCATTGCATTCACAACCGCAGAAACCTCGATGTTCCGTATCTCCTGCTTCGAAACATGCATTGGAACCGGCTTGCTACTCCTGCTTCGGGGGGTGGATATACCGTCTCTTCAAGCATTTCGTGAACATGCCCAGGTCTTTCCAAAAGAGCCCATGGTCGGGAAGAGTGGACATACACATCTGCCGCTCCATGAACCTGATTTATGAAACCGAAGACGGGACGGTTAGCTTCCAAAGAGTCCAGGGGCATGCATGGAACCCGCAAGAGGCACTCGTCCTTCACGCTCCACAGTTTCAACAACCTCCTCAGTACCAGTACCAGCCCCACGGTGATCCGGGCCAATCCTCCTCACAAGGAGGCGGTTTTCCTAATTTTCAAAGTTTACATGATTTGTTACAAGAAAACCTCATGTGCACCAGGAACACCTATAACATGGCGAGCAACACGTACACCCGGGTCGGAGCGATTGAGAGAAACATCTCTGACATTCAGGATGACATTGGGAACATCCGGGAGTACATGGCGGGGCACAGAGGAGGAGATGATGATGATGACGAGGACATGAACTAGGCGGGAGGAGCGGAGTTAGGAGCAGCTGGTTGGTGATCCCACAGGTTAACCCCTTTTCTTATGAACAATTTTCGGCCTGCGTGCCTTGTGTTAAACAATTTATTTCCTTTAACTCTTTTTATTTTCTGCATTTTTTTTCTTTTTCTTTTTAACTCTGTGATGTGGATGCTTTGAACTATGATAATTTAGGATGCTTGTTATGGTTTGGAGTAGTGTCTATTGATAAAACAGGTACATATGAGGCTTAGAGTACTAACCATTAATGCTACTAAATCCGGGACAGGAAAACCGAAGCCAGAAACCTGTTTTCACCTTTGCAGATTGTCTACACGGGGTCGTGTCCAGCCGACACGCCCCCCGTCCCCACTACCCCAGACCTGCTGTTTGTTAAATTCTGCATATTTTTGCCAGACACGGGGTCGTGTCCAGCCGACACGCCCCCGTGTCCACCTTTTGTAAGTAATTATTATTGGCACTCTGACCACGGGGTCGTGTCCATTCGACACGGGGCCGTGTCCAGACGCCCAGTAACATAAATTTTTGCCTTTTCACACCTTTTTACACATTCAATCAAACTAAAAACTTATTTTTGGGACACATTGAGGACAATGTGTAATTTAAGTGTGGGGAGATGCTAAAACCTTGAATTTTGCAACTCCTAATTACAAGCCTTACACAAAACTCTATTGGAACCGCTAAACACCCCAATTTTTTTTTCAAAAATCTTTCATTTTTCTTACTTGTCTAGGTTTAAATTGGGAATTTCAAATTTCTAAAAAGGTGATATTTTTACAAATTTACAACTGATAGCGTCGTGATAAAAAGAACCAACATAAGAAAATTATGAAACGACATGACAAACCTAGTTAAAATTTGATTATATATACTTGATCACATAAAAACCCATTCCCACAAAAAAGTGAGTTTTGAGCCTTTATTGAGTATATAAATACACATCTTTAAACTAAATGCTCATTTTTCGTTTCTTGTGTGAATAGCCGCTTGGTTCTTACGACTCTAGAACTTGCCACGACGATGCATTCCGATCCTTACCAACTTAAACCCGAGTAAGTAAATGATGGAGGCATTAGGACTAACCTCTTTTTATTTCTACACCATTATTTTTATCTTTTTACCACCAACCCAAAATCCCCCTAGTTAACCCCTTTGAGCCTAAACATTTTCATTTCTTAACCCAAAACAAACACCCTTTTTACCCACCAAAACCCTATTTTCATTTTAAACCCTTTATATTAGTAACAAAGCTCGGTTTTTGTGTGACTTTCTTATGTTAATAAAAAAAATGGATAAAGAAGAAAAGAAAAATGAAGTTTGCAATAAATAAACAAAGCTCACAAAAAGAAAGCTTGTTTGAATAATACTTCATTGGAATGAAAAGTCACAAAAACAATATGTTTTGCAAAAACCGACGCTTTTTACGCCTTTTCGCCCTTCTCTACTAACTACTAACCCAACCACCTACCTTTAACACAAGCCTAACCCTTCATCCAAAAAGTCCTCTTGATATTTACAAAGGTATATAGTTAAAAAGGAGGAGGTTTGATTGCTTGGCAAGCTTATGGTAGAAGTAAGTTCCATGCCGCTCTCGAGTGATCCACTAAAATACATCTTCGGCCGAGTGTTGAGTGATCCCCGTGAGGTATGTGGACTTGTATATAGATGGAATTTTAAAAAAGGCATGTTATGCCCTAATAAGTAATTTATCTTATGTAACGTTTTAAATAAATCATGACGAATAGGATTGTAAATAAATAAAAATAAAACTTAATAAAGAATCTTGGAAATCCCGACACTCTATGACAAGCCCAAAAACCTTCTCATCTACCCATTCCATTTGGGAGTGTAAAGCACATTATAAAGAGTTTTGCTTGAGGACAAGCAAAGATTCAAGTGTGGGGGTATTTGATGTGTGCAAAATGCAACATATAAATTACATCAAATGTGGCATAAAACTAACCCTTTTTTGGTACTAATGTTGGAAAAAGTGTGTTTTTGTCTTCCTTTTGTATTTTCAGGATTAAATAAGCTCATTAAATGAGCTCAAATGAACAAAAGAAGCAAAAAAGGCAGCTAAATCTAACATAAATACAAGAAAAGGAATAAACACGGCATGCCCGACCCCCCCCCGACAGCATCTTCCCAAGCAAAAATAAGAGAACAGAAGGCTGAACACGCCCCGTGCTCAGTGAGCACGGGGGGGGGGGGTGCCCAAGTGTCTGTTGAAAAGACAAAGCTGTAGAAGCTTCTATCACCCACCACGGGGGCGTGCCCAGTGGACACAAGGCCGTGGTTAACTCTATGATTCGCAGAATCTGAGGAAATCTTGATAATACAGATACGCTTCTGCACACGGGGTCGTGCCCAGCGGACACGGGGGTTTGGTCAACTAATGCAGACAAACTGCAATTAATGAAGAAAGAGAAGGAAGATGGACACGGGGTCGTGCCCGAGCTGCTGTTCAAGCTATAAATAGGGGTGCTTGGCTCATTTTCAAACCATCCCTTGGCACACCACCTCTCTCACACTTCACCCACCACCCACCACCATCACAACACCATCATCCACCACCATCATCCATCATCCATCATAGATTGTGTGAGTCATCTCAGGATCCAAGATTGATCATAAGAGTTCTTGACAATCAAAGGCCATGTTTGCCTAAGTCTCTTACATCACTTGGTTAAGACAAGTGTCTAGTGTAATACTTTTTATTTTTAATCTTTTCACACTTTTTATTTGGTTATGTATTAATGACTTTAATAACTAGTTTCTTATGTTGAAGGTGATTCTTCCTTATCGTTTGTCCATGGTGTCTTGGAATTATTTTCCTGTCTATATAAAATAAAAGATTTTCACCATTCATATCTCCACAGTCTATATGGAGATATGTTGGCTACCTGGTCGGGGGTTATGGGAACGGTTTGGTAAGAGTCTTGCCTTGTTCAGTGTATAGATCCTGCAAGGACCTGGGTCAAATTTAGTAGGACCTCCTTCAATACCCACCGGTATTGGATGGCGGGGGTCCAAACTCTTTGATCCCCTCATATGTAAGCTACTATTAAAACTTTAACCCGGCTACTTAGAACTGTATCCCTGCTTACTCAGACTACTTAGCCGAGGGTAACGTCACCTTCAAAAGAGGGGCCTACCACATTATGCGTTAATAACTTAATTAATTATCTTTCAATAATCCGTCCCTTTAGGATTGTATCCTTGCTGACTCAAACTACTGGGTTGAGGGTAACGTCACCTTCAAAAAATGGGCCTACTACAATAACTAAGAAAATCTCTTAAAAAGTGCAAAAGTGCGAAAATAATCAAAGGTTACACTATACATGAGTCGGATCCAAGTGATTCATCTTGTCTATCTGTTTTTATTTTTCAGCATTTTAGTTAGTTTTATTTTTCTAGTTTAAACCCTTTTTCTATCTTTTGATTTGATTAGACGTTGAGGATAAACCGGTACTAAAAGCTCTTGTGTCCTTGGACGACCTCGGTATCTTACCAACACTATACTACGCTCACGATGGGTGCCCTTGCCCATATGTGTGTTTAGTGTTAGTAAATATCGTGTTTTATAAATTTAAAACTTGGCTAAAAAGTGTAAAAAGGGCTTAAAATATACATTAAAAAACCATACACACTTACGCACATCAAGTTTTTGGCGCCGCTGTCGGGGATACAAGGATTTTAAGAAAGCTTAAAATCGACGGCCTAATCAGTTTTTCAAAACTTTTTCAAAACGCGTGCACATTTTTCTGCATTTTAGTTTAGTTTTGCATTTACAGTAGGTTGAACACGGGCCGTGCTCACTGAACACGGGGCCATGCTGCATATTTTTCATAAAACACCCAGATACAGAGCTTGAACAAGGGGCCGTGCTCACTAAACACGCCCCGGTGCTCAACAAAATCAGTAACTTTAATTAAACGCCCAGATACAGATTCTGTACACGGGGCCGTGTCCACTGAACACGGGGCCGTGTCCAGCCTCTGTTTCCGTTTTTATTTTTTGTTTTCTGATCTCGAGACTTTGCTGTGATCTGCTGAGTGATTCTTATGGATCAATACTCAGGAGGCTACAACTACACCTATGAGGAGGATGATTATAGGGAAGACTATTGCACTAATTGTGGTAACCCGCACTCGGTTCAATATTGTGACTTATTTCAACCATCCACTTCATACACCTACTATGAGGAGCCCAGGTACGGGCCATCAACTTCATACACATCCTATGAAGACCAAAGGTATGAACCTCCTCCCTCATACTCATATTTTGAAGAACCAAGGTATGAGCCTTCATACTCATAATTTGAGGAACCAAGATATGAGCCTCCACCTTCACATGTTTATTATGAAGAACCATGGCGTGAACAACCCACCTCATATGAGTATTATGAAGAACAAAATTACGACCCTTATCCATCATATACTTACAATGATGAACAATGGTGTGAACTTCTTCATATGGGTATTATGAGGAACAAAGGATCGAATATTCGGATTCAATCTTTGAGGATCCTGATCCTTATTCTATCACCGACATAACCGATAAGATAATAGAACACATTAAAACTATCGAACGTTGCATACTGAAATCTGGCGCAAGGGAAGAGGAGTCCCGCGCAAGAGAAGAATTAAATAAAAAAGAGATAGTTGAAAATGTAAAAATGGAAGAACAAATAAGTGAAAAACCGACACATGAGTTAAACAACGAAAAAGGTGAGTCCGACAACGTTAAAATTCAAGAAGAGTCTAATTTTGAAGAAATTAATCTCTTGTCACCTTCTTTCGAAAATCATTGTTTAATACCCACTCATGCTAAGTTTTTAAAAGAGTTAAACACTAACACTAAAATTGACGAATCGGTAAGCATTAAGTTAACTAATGAGCAAACCTCGCTAATAAAAGAAGACCATTTGAAATCAACATTACACCGGTTCCATGTTTTTTTTCAAAATTCATTTATTAGTAATATCGCGATTGATAAAGATCTTTGTGTTAACATAATGCCAAACAACATTTTCGAAAAATTAAGTATTAGTGATTTTTCTCCACTTCAAATACCCATTTTACTATCTAATCGGAAAGTAATAAAATCAATCGTTGTAGCTGAGGATGTCTTAGTTCAAACAAATCAAATGGTAATCCCAACCGACTTTGTCATCCTCGATGACGCTCCTCTAGTGTTGGGATGACCTTTTGTAAAAACCCACGAAGCTTTGAAAAACCGGAAGTACAACAATCTATCTATTCAATTAGGGGCATTTAAAAAGAGTGTCGATCTTGAGCGATCAATGAAATATCCATTCGGCAATAATGACCCCCTAATTGAAGATGAAGATGAACCACCCGATACAAGTGAAGAAATTGACCACTTTATTGAAGAAGAGGTCGCCATAGAACAAACTTTAAAAGTTCTTGATCAAAATGAGCAACCAAATAAGGAGTCTCCTAAAGACCCACCTCTTGAGCTCAAAGAACTTCCGAAAGGTTTGGAATACGCTTTTCTAGACAAAGATGGTAAATCACCCGTAATTATCTCGTCTAAATTAGGCAGTTTAGAAAAAGAAAAATTAATTAATCTTTTGAAAAAACACAAAAATGCGATCGCTTGGAAGCTTGTAGATATTAAAGAAACAAGTACTTCCATGTGCACGCACAAAATTTTAATGAACGATGACTACAAATCAGTAATACAACCACAACGTAGAGTAAATCCAAATGTTCAAGAAGTGGTTAAAAACGAAGTCATCAAATTACTTGAACCTATTTCATCCAACCAAGTCCAATCTATCCCCCTATGCTGAAGCAAGTCCGTATCCTTCAACTTATCATATTTATCCCATTCAGGTGTACTCGGCTCGAACTGCAGTATCGGGTGGTCGAGTCGATTAACTTTACTTGTTGGAATCCATTCATGAGCCCTCTGATACTTGATTTTTCTCAATCTCGGATCCGTAGCACCTATCTGTAAAATCGGAGTCTCCTGTGCAATTAGATCCTGCTGTAGTGCTGTCTGATCCGCACCCCTCTTCCGGGCCCTACCACTACGCCCGAGCTGCTACACGCAGCTGCCATGTCTGCAAAACAGATATTAAACAAGACAAAACAAGCAGATAATCAGTAATCACAAACTATTTTTGGTGTATTTTTTTTTTAATTTTTTTAATTTTTATATTTTTTTTGGATTTTTATAATTTTTTTCTAAAAAAAAAGAATAGCCGTATAGCATTTCATTCGCGGCTAATTCTGAAAATAAAGTTGAATTAAAAACACCGGGTTACTTTTTTACAATTTCTAAGTGATAATTAAACTCGCCCGAATGGAGATTGAGTACGGGCGAGCCTAATTCACTTGTACGTGCAAGTAAACCCAAGACCGACTAAATATGACTAGAACTAGACTAAAACGAACTGAAAAGAACAAGAAGACTCTAAATTGGACTCAATGTACACTACCCCCCTCGGCACTTTAATTGTCCGCAATTAAATTCGAGTGCCTAACCTAGACATTGAAGTCTAACCTTGCTTATAAATCAGCCATTTATGAGTTTAAAAACAAAAATTTTTAGCGTTTGAAAAAGTCCGCCTAGTTAAAGGAGGGTTTTCCTTGTTGCAAAAATTCCAATTTGAATGCAAGGTTTAAACTTCACGCGCCAATATTCCATACCAATTAAATTTTATCCAAATCAATTCAACAACACCAAACCGACACCGCCCGCACCCATATATCGACACTAATCATGACCACTCTATGCTAGACATAAGTCGATACTTGATTATCAAATGTCATAACAGCAAAGTAGCATCACAATCAGCAAGTCAATGTTCAATATGCCCAAACCATAACCATCTGCACCCACTAATCTACATTTAAAAACAACCTACAAGGGAGACAAACGGACTCGATACATGACTGACCCGACAAATGACCCAAACTAAATATTAAAAACACTGACACTACGAGGTAACCTACAACTCGTAACCGACTCGACAAGACACTGATCGGACCTGACTTGCGACTGACCCGACACACGAGACCACACAACTGACACAACTAAACTTCTGCAAAGACTCTAAACGAAGTGTTTAAGAGAATAAGCAAAAAAAAAAAAAACACACCTGAATCACGGAATTTTGCAAGAAAAAAACTAAAACTTGTCGTGAATGGTGAGGTCCCAATAGGAGCAAATGAGCGGATTAATGTTTAAAATTTTTGGTGGGTTTTGTTCGGCACTGATTTCCGGTCATGTAGTTATAAAAATGGTGAAAGATGGTTGCAAATCGGCTGAGTTATGGTGGTGTAGGTGTGTTCGCCGGTGGGAATGGAAGATAAGGTTGTTTGTGAGATTTGGGGAAGACAGGAGGAAAAAGTGTTTTTAATCGAACTGGGTTGGGGTCGCGTGCCGCCACGTTAAAGTATGGAGGCCGTGGCGTGACGCCACAAGGTGGTTCAAAAAGGAGGGTCCAGTTAAGGGGTCGCGCTACGCGACTGAAAGGTTCAGATATGGTGGCGTGCCGCGACGGCACGTTTCAAAGCAGATTTTTGGACCTAGGGGTCGCGCTGCGCCACGGAGAAGTTGTCTTGCTGTGGCGGCACGTGAAGGCCCTTTTTTAACAGTAGGTTGCATGAAAATTTAAGTTCTATGCCTTAGAAAAATTTCTAAGTGTTACCCATCCTTCCCAAAACCATCCCACATTTTTTCTAAGTGTTGGGACTTACCTGGAATGTCGTTTTCTTCGCAAATTCAGCTCCTCGATGGTACGATTCCTGCAAAATTACTCAAACACACAAAACAAAGACACGGAAAACTACAAAAAATTCTGAAAAATAACGAAATTACAAACAACACATACTATACACTTGGGTTTTCTCCCCAAAACACTAAGTCGCGGCTTTTGATGGAATTTCGAGAGGAGTTTCCTCCATCTCATTCTTGTCTATCGCTCCTCCAATGTAGTGCTTCAAATGGTGGCTTTTTACCTTCCAACTCTGGCCATCGGACTCATTCATAATCTCCACCGCTGCGTATGGAAACACATGATGAACCATATACAGTCCCGACCATTTCGACTTCAACTTCCCCGCAAACAAATTCAATCTTGAATTGTAGAGATGTACTCTATCACCCTTGCTAAATTCTTTGATCTTTCTTTACTTGCGATCATGTGAATCTTTCGTTTTCTCCTTAATTCCTAAAGATCGAGCATAAGCCGCATTCCTAAGCTCCTCAAGCTCATAGATTTGAAAGAAACATTTCCTACCGGCTTCGGTCATATCAAGGTTAATGGTTTTTAACGCCCAAAGTGCCCGGTGTTCTTGCTCTACGGGAAAATGACAAGCTTTTCCATAGACGATCATAAATGGTGTAGTTCCTAAAGGCGTTTTGTAAGCAGTTCGAAACGCCCACAATGCATCGTCAAGCTTGTCGGACCAATCTTTCCTATTCTTTCCAATGGTTTTCTCTAAAATACGTTTGATACCACGATTCGCGTTCTCCACTTGACCACTCGTCTGTGGATGGTATGCGGTAGACAAACGATGAGTGACTCCGTAGCGTGCTAGCAACTTTTCCATCAAAGCATTGCAAAAGTGACTACCACGGTCACTGATTAAAGCTTTAGGTGTACCGAAACGGGAAAAGAGTTTCTTGAGGAAACTCAACACTACTCGGGCTTCATTCGTAGGAAGAGCTTGAGCCTCAACCCACTTAGACACGTAGTTAATTGCCACAAGTATATAATGATTCCCTTTTGAGACGGGAAAGGGTCCCATGAAATTTATGCCCCAAACATCAAAAACCTCCAATACTTGGATTGGGTTTTGAGGCATCTCATCTTTGGCTAAAATGTTACCGATTCGTTGACAAGCATCACAAGTTTTCACAAACTCAACGGCATCATGAAGTACGTTAGGCCAATAAAATCCACAATTAAACACCTTTTGTGCGGTGGCGTATGCACCATGGTGGCCTCCCGTTAGACATTCATGCACATGTTTAATGTTGGATCTGAGTTTGATTCTGATTGTATTTTGTGTTTGTAATTAAATGGAAATGGATGAGTGTGCAGCGGAATTATGATGAAAACAAACTTTGCATACAATCAAACGAGAGTAATACTTTGATCAAACATCTTTTCACAATGAATCGGAAGATTGAATTTATTTCAATAACGATTACAATGATTGATGAATGAATGCAAACTCCCCCTAAGCCAGAGCTCAGTTGTTTGTTCGTGCAAAGAAGACGATGATGCAAAAGAGCTAATAGAACAGTACAAAGTACTGAGCTATTTATAGGCACTTGCAAACTACTGAGCATCTTAGCTGACGTCACCATGAAAGTGACATCTAACCTCCTAACAAACTCCAACCTCTGATCTATACAAACACTGCTATGTTAACTACTGCTATTACATTACATTACATTACAAAGACAGACTATAGATCAGCTGCTGCAACCTTCCACTGCTGTGAACCCAGCAGTACTTGTCCGGATCAGCAGTGCTTGACTCAAGGCAGTAGATTGAATCAGCAGGGCTTTAGTCTTTCATCAGATCTTTACTTGAGCAGCAGTTGTAGGTCAGCAGTTTGCACGATCAGCAGATAGGAGGTCAGCAGATGTTGAAATCACTTTCAAAGGGAGAGACTTGTATGTAAACATCTGCTTATTATGGAACCACTGCTCTGATCCAGTTTTGGCTTTAATTATCTGTTCCTCTGATAGGGTTCGATCCCAACAATTAAGAATATTCAAACCCTCCTCTCCTGACACGCATCGCCTAAGTATCCGATCTCCTCCTATTCTAAAGAGAAACGGATCATCCCACACATACTTCCTCGATTCACTAAGAAACTTTCTTCTTTGTTGTGTGGTCATTCCCTTCACAGTATTGCCACTAGAAAGGTAATTCGCTAAATCACAAAACCAAGGCAATCCCTCCTTCTCGGCCTCTACAAACTCTATCGACTCGTGAGGGAATGTATCTCCAATCTCCTCCTCATGAATCTCCTCTCTCTTAGGGTCTTTAAAACGTGAAAGATGATCGGCTGCCACGTTTTCGGCCCCTCTCTTATCCCTAAATTCAATGTCAAACTCGGAAAGCAATAGAATCCACCGAATAAGTCAGGGTTTGGCGTCTTTCTTTTGAAAAAGAAAACGTAACGCGGAATGGTCGCTGAAAACTATGGTCTTGGATAGAACGAGGTACGAGCGGAATGTGTCAAACGCAAAAACTTGGCTAAGAGTTCTTTCTCCGTGGTGGTCTAGTTCTCTTGAGCATCATTTAATGTTTTGCTAGCGTAGTAAATGGGGTGCAAGTGCTTGTCCTTTCTTTGTCCTAATACCGCTCCAACGGCATAGTCACTCGCATCACACATGAGCTCAAACGGTAAGCTCCAATCGGGCGAGATAAGAATAGGTGCACTCACAAGCTGTTCCTTCAAAAAGTTGAAGGCCTTAAGACACTCCTTGTCAAAGACAAATGGAACATCTTTCTCGAAAAGACGGGTCATTGGGCGAGTGATTTTAGAGAAATCCCTAATGAAGCGTCTATAGAAGCACGCATGACCTAGAAAAACTCCGAATCGACTTCACGCTAAAGGGTGGAGGTAACCTGCTAATGGTATCTATTTTCGCACGATCTACCTCTATACTATCCCTTAAGATCTTGTGTCCTAAAACAATACCTCCAGTCACCATGAAGTGACACTTTTCCCAATTCAACGTTAGCTTCGTCTCAACGCACCTCTTTAACATCCTATCAAGATTCTTCAAACACTCATCCAATGAGCTACCACAGACCGAAAAATCGTCCATGAAAACCTCCATGGAACTTTCAATCATATCCTGAAATATGGCAACCATGCACCGCTAAAAGGTAGCTGGAGCGTTACACAGCCCAAATGGCATGTATCGGTACGCGTAATTTGCATAGGGGCATGTGAAGGTGGTCTTATCCTGATCCTCCGGGGCGATGGGGATCTGGAAGTACCCAGAAAAACCGTCGAGAAAACAATAGAATTGTTGACCCGCGAGACACTGCAACATTTGATCGATAAAGGGCAATGGGAAGTGGTCTTTTCGGGTGGCATTATTCAACTTTCGGTAGTCGATGCACACTCGCCAACCCGTGACCGTGCAAGAAGGGATAAGCTCATTCTTTGAATTCATGACAACGGTCATCCCTCCATTCTTAGGGACAACCTGAGTGGGACTAACCCATGGTGAATCTGAGATGGGATATATCATCCCGGCATCTAGGAGTTTTAGAACCTCCTTCTTCACTACGTCTTGCATATTGGGGTTGAGGCGCCTTTGGGGTTGCACCACCGGCTTAAAATCATCCTCCATGCGTATCCGGTGAGTGCAATAAGAAGGGCTTATGCCCTTAGTGTCGGACAACCTCCATGCAATGGCCTCTTTATTGGCCTTCAACACTTCCAACAACCTCAACTTCTCTCCTTCCTCCAACTTCTATGAGATGATAACGGGTAGCTCGGAACCCTCCCCTAGAAAAGCATATTCTAAATGAGATGGAAGGACCTTAAGCTCTAAGGGTGGGGGTTGGGTGGTGTCATCGCTAACGGCTAATGCTTCGGGAATCATAGGAATCCCCTCACTTTCAACTTCATCCAACCTCAATGACTCCTCCTCAACTTTCTCTCCTCCTATTAAGTCGGCTCCACTTATGTACTCTAGACAATGGTCAACACATGAGATGAAGGAGTTCAAGAAATATACGGAATGGCAAGGACCACTATAGTTATCGGAACCACTCGGGTGGTTCATCGAACGATCTATCAGAAAGGTGACTCTCTCCTCACCGACTCTAAGTGTTATCTTACCATTGTAAACATCTATAAGGGCTTTAGCAGTACGCAAGAACGTACGACCAAGTATGATAGGAACTCTCTCATCCGCTTCCATATCAAGAATGACGAAATCGGCGGGAAAAACAAACTTCTCGACCTTAACAAGCAAATTCTCAACAATACCCCTCGGGTATTTCACGAATCGATCGGCTAAGGATAATATCATACGGGTAGGTGAAAGCTCGCTTAAGTCTAGCTTCTCGTAGAGAGAAAAGGGCATCAAATTGATGCTAGCACCTAGGTCGGCTAAGGCTCTAGTATTAGTGTTACTACTGAAAAGACATGGATTAGTAAAAATACCGGGATCGGTAAGCTTTTCCGGAAGCTTATTTAGAACAACTGCGGAGCACCCTCCATTCAATGGAACATTCAACAACTCCCCTAACTTCTCCTTGTTTCTAAGAAGGTCCTTTAAAAATTTCGCGTACTTGGGCATAAATTGGAGTGCCTCGATGAAAGGTAGATTAATCTTTAATTGCTTGAAGATATCTAAGAATTGCCCGTATTCCTTGGAGTACTTTTGGTTCCTAAGACGTGTAGGAAATGGGACACGCGAATGATCTACGAATTGAGAAGGTCTAATGTCTACGGGTGGTTTCTCTACTTTCCTCTCACCTTGAGGCTCACCGGGCTGTGCGGTACTTGCTGGGCTTAGCCTCGATTGCACTTTGCCGGGAGCCTCCATCTTGATTTCTTCATCTACAATATCCTCATCTTCCTCTACTACTCTCTCCTCAACTCTCGGGTTCCCTATGGTTTTGCCACTACGAGTGGTAATGGCTTTGGCATGGGCGTTAGGGTTCGGTTGGGTGTTACCCGCAAACTGACCGGGTAATCTCTCCTCTAGTTTCCTAGACATGTCACCTACGTCCCTTTGAAGGTCTTGGAAAGAGGCTTGGTGGTTCTTAAGCATAAGGTCGTGTTCGGTAAGGATCTTTTGGGTGGTTTGGTCCTTCACGACTAACTGGCTCATCATTGCCTCCATTCTCTCAAGGCTACCCCCTAGATCATAACTTGAACCCTGAACTGGTTGAACCTGACTACTTGACCCCCCATCCTTGACCTGCCCATCGAACCCCTTATTGAACTGCCCATTTAAACCCCCACCAAAGAATAAACCCTGACCCCTATTTGGATTTTGAGCTAATTGGAAACCAGGAGGGCCATTAGAACGAAAATTATTATTATTATTAAAATTATTATTACGCCAACCCGAATTAAAATTACTACCAAACCCACTAGGTTAACCACTTCCTAAACCCCCTCCCACGAAATCGACCTGCTCCTCACCAACTAACAATGGGCAGGCATTCGTATCGTGACCCCCTCGGTAAAACTCACACTTATCAACCTTTTCCTTAATCTCCTTGAGTTCTCTAGTCACGTTTTCCAACACAGCGGCTATACTAGGATCCATAGTGATATGGTTCACCCCACGAGCGGGTGCACTAGTAGTGGTATTTGAATTTCCACTTTGATACCGTTGATCAGATCGCGATTGAGATTGGGCAAATGCCTCGAAACGCTCTCGGCAACAGTAAGAATACCCATCATATGACCTCCCGCATTAGTGTCAAAACGATCACGAGTCTCTTGGGTGAGACCGTTATAGAATTTTTCACAAAGGGCCCAATCTGAAAGACCATGTTGGGAGCATCGGGCGACATGGTTTTGAAATCGCTCTCAAGCAAGGTAATAGGGCTCGTCGGGCTCCATGCGAAAGGAGTGAATTTGATCGCGAAGACGCGAGGCTTTAGCGGGCGGAAAATATTTGTTCAAAAAGGCTTGACGAAGGCCCGCCCAAGTGGTAAAAGTACCGGTTGGCTGAGAGTCCAACCAAGTAGCCGCACGGTCGGCTAGTGAAGAGGGAAAAAGTTGTAAGTAAGTAGCATCGTTTGGGGCTCCGTGAAGGCTAAAAGTAGCAAGTATACGGGAGAAACGGTTTATATGGGCGGGGGCGTCCTCGTCCTCGCGGCCATGGAACTTAATGCTATTGGTGATGGCTTGCATGGCATACGATGGAATCTACCATGAGTTGTCGTTAACTATGGGTGGAACGGTAATGGGTGAAGCAAGACCAGTGAAGCCTTGGGTGGCTTGTTGATGGACGATATGTCTTGCATTGGCCATTTGTTCTAAGTTTATGTTATCTGGGGCGCTAGAGGTGCTAGAAGTGGGGCTATCGGGTGGGGAAGCTTTAGGTGATGGTTTAGGTGAATGGGGCGGTGAAGGAAAAAGGGTGGTATCGAAATTAGGAAATTGAGATGAGGATGAAGTACAAACCTGCGGGCCTTGGCCCAATCGAGATGATGACTCAGTGACTGGTGGCTTTGGCGACGGTCCGTGCGAGCGCAGATGTGGCATCCACTACAAGCAAAAACCTGAATATGAGAAAAACAGACACTAGTCACTAAGACTCAAAATAAAAATGAAAGAAAAAAAGACTCGAAACAAAGCAAAACACGTAGCATGTATATGTCAATTAAGTCTATCAAAGCTAATTAACGCAATTGCCAAGAGTCCCTGGCAACGACGCCAAAAACTTGATGTGTGCTAAACAAACTATTACATTAACAACTTTAGACTCTCTAAGCTAGACACTAAAAAGCTTTAAATCTAGACTCGACCTAAACCACACAATCGGCAAGTGTACCGATCACTGTAGTATGACCTAAGGAAGCCCAGATATCAAACCACGAGACTCAATTAATCACGTTAACTAGACTCTAATAAACTATGACAGACACGACTTAGACTGTTTAATTGTTTTTTTTTTGGGGGGGGGGGGGTTTACTAAAAATCTAAAGAAATCTATTAAACTAATTATTAACTAGAACTAAGCTAATACGAATTGATGTGAAGACTTTACTCAGATGATGAAGAGGACCACCTAGACTAGAATCCTGGATTGATTTTAAGAATTTACCAATTAAGTTAACTGCATGTTTTATGGAACCGGGATCTTATGATACGGGACCTATTAAGACACCAACTAAGCCCCTCAACCCTTCTCGAGGTGAAACTTATGGCACTACCTAGGCCGTTAATCCTACCGGTTATTAGACTTCCTTCCGGTTATCTAATTATTGTCTAAGTACCCTAATATTGACCTACTCTTTTCCAATTATAGATCTAGGGTAGTTTGGATTTGTTAATTTGACTTGATACACTAATAAACCGACGGGGAAACTAAGGCATGACTTTTTCCAAAGACTGTCTAAAGCAATTCGCCGGGTAAGACCTACCAATAGCCCCGCACCTTCCAGCTATTAGGACTAATAGAATATTAAAATCTAGAAAATTACTAACTATTACTTCTAGGGTTTATTGGCCAATTCTCCCTAAAGGTCAAAGATCTAGCATGAACCTATTATGTAGCAGACAACCACCTAGATTCACACGAAGCAATTGATAATAATTAACCAAATTAAAGTACGCATACACACCAAATCAATAAACCAAACTTTTTACAATACACAATCAATCCATAAAAGACATGTAATTAACGAAAAATGTTAAAACTTTATTTCAATCCATTCATCATAGTCTAGGCGGTTTAAATGTTTAGCCAAGCATATTAAACACAGAAAACAAAGCAAAGTTGTTCAAACAAGAATTCATGACAACGAGTTTCGAAAGAGAAATCAACAAACAAGGAATTAGAAAACCCGAGCAAGTCTTCAATCTTCTTCTCGAACTCGTACCAATGAATCCTATGCTTCAAAACATTCAAAATCGCCCAAAGTATGCTCTTGAATTCACTTCTTCATCCTTAATTCATAATTAGGGTTTACTAATGATTTTCTTGAGTTTTTATATGAAACCCTAGTCGATAACGAGAGAATGCCGTCATAACACCCCGTCGCGTCGCGCGATGGGTATTCCCTGATGCAGTCGCGTAGCGCGATGGTACAAAATGTCAGAAATTATTTGTTTAATGGTGGCGGGGAGCGACTGGAAAGCCTGATCATGGTGGCGCGATGCGAGCACCCTTTTTTCACAGAATGGTTCGTTCTTTTTCCAGCTTTAGCATCCCAAAATCTCTAGAAATTATTCTAACTCTTTTCAACTTGTTTCCCAGCATCTAAGACTTCATTTTTTTGACATTTTCAGCACCGAAGACCTGGAAACATAAAACTTGATCAAAGTAACGAATTCCAAACAAAACAAAACTAAAAATAAAGGAAAACTATACAAACTTTACACGAATAAGATATGTATTTTGCAATACATCAAGGACCAAAAAAACGAAGCAAAATCTGGAAATCATAAGACCAAGCATGGCCCTGCACATTTAGTGCACGACCATGCTTTCAGCCTTAAAGAAAACACAGAAGAAATCATGATGCACGCCTGTGCTCCACCTAGGGCAAGAGAACAAGAAGTCAAGGCACGACCACGCCCGTGCATATAACGGTTTGGGACAAGATTCCGCCAAGAAGTACAAGATTAGAGATTATATCAAGACACATGTCCAAGGCATGGTCATGCACAATCGTGCTTGATGTAGTTTTCGTTGCTAATCAAAAGAGAGTGTTTTTAACTTAAATACCAATACTAGTACGGGTAAGTAAGGTCATATTCACAAGGAGTTTGTGGTCAGTGTTTAGTAACTAACAGATTAATTAACACTATCTAAATTGGGGGTTTATTTGTTTGATTGAAAGAAAAAGCAAATTGTTGAGAAAAGTGTTATTAGAATGAGAAGAAGTAACCCCCATCCGGAATCCCGATTACTTGTTTAACACAAAAAACTCGTTTACTGATTCAAACACCACATAGACATGACCTTGGAAATAATGATTTTGGTTAATTATTAGGGACATTTTTTAATAATAGCTGTAACAACTGAACAATCTGTTAAATTATACCAATTACCACCAATTTTCTAACCCGCTAACAATGCAAGAAATTGTCAATACGCTTGACAAACGACAAGTAATTCAAATATAATAGACGTTTACTAAGAAATCAACACAAGTGGTTAAAAGTACCAGTTACAAGAATCAGAAACTAAGTTTACTGTGAAAACTTAGCAATCGATCATCCGGGGGTAGTCACGAGAAGATTAGCCTCGCATGTTTGTCATCGCAACTTCAAATCTTGAGTTGTAACGATTAAACTTGAATAAACGGGATGGATGGGATGTTAGGATTCTGAAAATCACCTAGGAAGAGCTCTGGATTCATACAAAATGGCTAGGAATGAAATTGTTCCAATGCAATTTTTAGGTTAAAAACATATAATTTCATGTCACTCCTTGACGCGACAGGCACCCAATACCCCTTCGTGTGGTGCGAAGGGGGCCATTTTGACTTTTGCTGACTGCACGTCTGTCGCGCCACATGACAGGTCCTTAATACTCCTCCGCATGGTACGAAGGATACCTATTTCCAGAACTTATGCTACAGCTTCCGGCTTGATCCGCGTGCTCCAATTTTCTTCGTTTATATTCATTTCCCATCATTTAGCACCCATCACACCAATAAAAACTGACACATCATAAGTACAACATAAATATACAAAACGACGCGTTTAAACGACTAACATATGTACAAAAATATACAATTTACAATGTGTTTTCTCAAACACATCAGTGCTCCAATACAAATAACGATTCTTTGTCAGATATACGTCTATGCACGCTCGTGCTCAAGGACAGCACATCGTGAACTATCACCAGACAACGGTCTATAAATAGCAGCCTATACATCCCATTCTATCACATCTTATCCCATAGCACTCCCACACACAAAGTATCCATATCCACCCTTGGAGTTTCGGATCACTCCCATAACACCTTGTAATAGCCACCAAAATTGATAAAGAGAAACCCTTTCATTCTTAATTAAGGAGTCTTGTATGATACAATTGCTCATCATGATCCATTTCATGATCATTGTTTGTGAGCAAGCTTGAATGGCCATTCATAGCTAAACTTCTTGTATTTCTTAGGTGAAGATGAAACTTGGTATGATTTAGATGCTTAACTTTTAGCAAAGTGTTATGTTTAGGTTTTTTATAATTCTTTCTACCCTTTTTCTTTCTTTGTTGATGGAACATTTGTTCTTCAATTTAAGTCTTTGATCTTGTGAGTGTACTTGATAATTAGTAGTGTGAAACTCATCAACTCACTCATGGTGTGAAACTGATGAAGTGTTGAGGGGATCCCATTAACTAATGAATAACCCTTTTTTATCAAACTTCACTAGCGCCTATACGGTCAATATACTAGGTTTTAGTGTTAAGCCAAAACTTGGTCGACGGATATCTCGTGCACAGTCTTTATGCTAGGCTTTGGCACAGACAAAGAATTGGCGAACAGACATTAAAAATACACCTCTTTAATATATATATATATATATATATATATATATATATAGAAACAGGATCAAGAGAAAACCACTAAAGTGTGAGAACGGTGAGAACGCATCCTGATGGAACACGTGGCCCGTGATATAATCAGGGTGGGAGGGGCTTTTTTTGTCTTTTTAATCTTTTTTTTCCAATTCGTGTGTCACAATGCTGCTTCATTTTTGGCGTCTAAGATTATTTTGGCGTTAATTAGATTCAATAACTACCTGGCGTTTTACTGTTTTTTTGGACCTGTCTCGTTGAATTATTTGTTTTTTGGCGTTATGGCGTTCCCAGGCGAATTAATCCCATATATGTTATAAAGGTAAATTTTTTGGCGTTCGTGGCGTTGTTAATAATCCATTACCATTCATTAATATTTCATAAGATTACAATAAGACGAAATCAAAACAAACTAATAGTCTTCTGTGTATGGGATTACATCAGAGATGTACCCATCGCTTTGTTCATCACTTTCTTCAGATTCATCATCATCATATTTTGCATTGGCGTATAACGCCATCATCGGGCCTCTTCTTTTCTGCAGCCTATACTTAAATATCATTACAACCCTGGATCTTGCATCGTTCGAAGGTGCTAAATCACAAAGTTGTTCAAGAAGATGTAGCATCTCCGTCTTCAACATTTCCTCCATCGGCAATGAATATTTCACCCCGTGTCGATAAGTCAATTTAACTGTTCCTGCTTCTTCATGCACCACCCAACTGCTAACTGTTGGTAGAGAAGTATCGTCAATATCATCATCATCTGCTGGAAATTTTCTCTTCAATCTTCTTATTACCTTTCGAGTTCTTTCACAATCGTTGGCCATTGGAACCCCAAGGGCCATAATATCCCTTTGAACCCCTTCATCCATACTAAGTATGGCCTTGATTGTCTTGACCTTCACCTTTCTCCTATTAGAGAACTTTAGGATGAAACGTCTTTCCAACCTCTTAAACCTCCATGCAATAACCTTGGCCATTTTTTTATGTTGTATGGCATTTTGGACAATTTGTGGCGTTTCAGATAATGTGTGGAGTGTTAAGTTATGTTTACCTCTTCTACTTTTATAATGACTTTTTTTTGCCGCCATGTAGGATGCAGTCCTATAAAGTGATAGGTAATTATGGCGTTTTGAAAAGACGAATAAATTCATCTCCCATGGAGTGACTTAATATAATAAATGTTAGTAATAAAGTTTCCGTCGCTTCAGTTTTACTTTTTGTAGTTAGTGTTTGTTCAGCTTCATCTGTTTATGGCTACAACACGTCCCATCTTTTTGAGATTTTGGCATTTTGTATTTTTAATGGCGTTTAGATAAAGATGGCACTTTGTTCTATTCTCTTGCACAATGTTTTATACTTTTTTTTTGAGTTTTTAATAATACTTATCCAAATTAATTTTATTATAGTTTGGGAGTTTGGGCGTTTATTGCATGATGGCATTTTCACAAGCATTTATCCGTGTGGCATTTTATTATATTTTTTTAGAGAACTAATGTATTTTTTCTTAGCTGAAAATTACATAACAAACAACAGAAAAAGAAAATAAAAAAATAGAAGCAATTTATCTTCCAAATCTTCACTGTCATCGGTCTCTTTCTTCTTTTGAAACTACAAGAACTGTCACAAATTAATGGCATTTTGGTTTTGGTGTGGTTTTTTGTTGTTCGTGTGTTGAAGTGGGTTTATGGATGTTGGAGACATAGATCGACGTCGTGTGACTGGATGTTATTTGTCCGTCATCTTCATTATCATTATGGAGTCCAAAATAGCATTTACACTTGTAGGATCGCGATCTGACCCGAACGAGTCGTTCAGAGGTGTTCTTCTCTGTTTCAGGTGCGGAATAACAAGAAACAAAGGTAGATACAGCTGATTCTTCACTTTAACTACTGTTTGTATTGATTATAACACGAATACAAGTAGTTCTTCACACCGGCAGCACCTCGGTATGGAATTGTACAACATTACAAATGATTTCGTTCAAGGGCTATATATAGGGACTAGGTTTCGCTCATATGGACATGTCCACAAAAACGAAACCCCCCCCCCATTGTACATATAAGCGAAACCATCTACTAGGTTTCCCACATACGGACATGTGATTTCCCACATATGAACATCAGTGATTTCCCACATATGGACATGTCCATATATGTGAAATCAACTTTCTAGGGAAATCACCACTACTACTCTATATTCCCGAACAATGTACAATCAGCCCTAAACTAAGACACGAACTAAGATGTAGTCGACAGACAACTGCACCAACAACACTGGGATCGGTCTCTTCACCTCATCCAAACCTTTTTCAAGAACAAAGAAAAAAAATGACATATGACTATCATCAGTCTCTTTTTTTTTTTTTTGAAATTTGTTCATCTCATGAAGCAAAATCTTACTCCCTCACCTAACAAACCATTCAGTGAAACTTCATGCTAAACAATACTAACTATCCAAGAAACGATGTTTGCCATCGTTGATTTTTCTAACTTTTTGGCGTTTTACAGTGAGTGGTATTTAGGAACCATTGTGTTTGTTTTTTTGGTGTGATCAACGGAAGTTGCTGAGACGTTTCTCTTTATATGATGTTTTTGGCGCGCTGTTTAGGCGGGATATTATTGTAACAATAAATGCAATTAATAAAGTATCCAGTTTTGCTCAGCTTTATCTGTTTAGGCGTAATAAAATTGGTGTTTTGTATTTACTTTGCGTTTTATATTTTAATGGTGTTCTTTGTATGAAAGGATGTTTACCCTTTTTACCTTTAATGAAGCACGTTCAAGTAATAAAATTGATGTTATTTACGATAATGCCACCGTGCCAATCT
>JARYGA010014767.1:0-17135 GCA_030545235.1 Helianthus tuberosus | reverse complement strand
AGGATGTTGCAACAAGTGTTTGTTTCTGAGAACGCCATGAAATCGCAGTTCCTCCGTTCATAAATACATATCCAGTTTGAGATTTTGCTTTATGAGGATCAGATAAATAACCTGCATCTGCATAACCAACTAACCCTTCTTTTGAATCGTTAGGATAAAACAAGCCTAAATCAACAGTACCTCGAAGATATCGAAAAATGTGTTTAATTCCATTCCAGTGTCTTCTAGTGGGAGCTGAACTAAATCTTGCTAACAAGTTCACTGCAAAAGAAATGTCAGGTCTCGTACAATTCGTAAGATACATAAGTGCTCCAATTGCGCTGAGGTATGGTACTTCTGGACCAAGAACTTCTTCGTTGTCCTCACAAGGACGAAATGGATCATTTTCGACATTAAGTGACCTAACGACCATTGGAGTGCTTAAAGGATTTGACTTATCCATATTGAAACGTTTCAACAGCTTTTCAGTATAATTCGTTTGATGCATAAGTATTCCATTGCACATATGTTCAATTTGTAAACCAAGACAATATTTGGTTTTACCAAGGTCTTTCATTTCAAATTCTTTCTTTAAAAGAATCATTGCTTCAAGAATTTCTTTTTGCGTCCCAATTATATTTAGGTCATCAACATATACAGCTATGATCACATATCCTGATGTTGTCTTTTTAATAAAGACACATGGACAGACAAGATTATTTATATAACCTTTACTTGTCAAATAGTCACTCAAACGATTGTACCACATCCTTCCAGATTGTTTCAACCCATATAAAGATCTTTGTAATTTTATCGAATACATTTCTTTGGGTTTTGAACTTAACGCTTCAGGAAGTTTAAATCCTTCTGGAACTTTCATATAGATGTCACTATCAAGTGATCCATACAAGTAAGCTGTAACGACATCCATAAGACGCATTTCTAACTTTTTAGAAACTGCTAAGCTCATTAAGTATCTAAAGGTTATTGCATCCATAACGGGAGAATATGTTTCTTCATATTCAATCCCTGGCCTTTGTGAAAAACCTTGAGCTACAACTCTCGCTTTATATCTTGTAACCTCATTTTTCTCATTTCGTTTTCGTACAAAAACCCATTTATATCCTACAGGCTTTACAGCCTTAGGTGTAACAACAATAGACCCAAAAACCTTTCGTTTGTTTAGTGAATCTAATTCAGCTTGCATAGCGCCTTTCCATTTATCCCAATCATGTCTATTTTGACAATCATTTACAGATTTTGGTTCAGGATCATCATCTTCACCCATGATGTCACTTGCTATAGAATAAGAAAATATCTCATCAATATTTTCCATTTCATATCGGTTCCATATGATATGTGTATGACCATAGTTGATTGATATCTCTTTGTTAGTATCATCAACATCTTCCTCATGAGAGGTTTCGGTATTTACCGCTTGATCAAGATTTTTATCCTTTTGGTCAATTTCATTTATAAGCGCTTTTCTTTTTCGAGGATTTTTATCCTTCGAACCAATTGGCCTTCCACGTTTTAAACGTCTCTGAGATTCATGAGTCATATTATTATCTATTGCCTTATTAGGAATCTCAACTCGAGCTGGAGCATTAGCTGCTGGTATATGAGATTTAGTAACCCTATTTATATCAGCAAATGCATCAGGCAATTGATTTGCAATTTTTGCAAATGTATTATCTTTTGAACCTCTGTCTCACATTGTTTAGTTCTTGGATCCAGATATAACAATGAAGGTTCACACCATGTGACATCCTTTTCCTTATTTTTATCTTTATTCTCTCCCCTTAATACAGGGAAAGTTGTTTCATCAAATTTACAATCAGCCAACCGTGCTGTAAAGACATCACCTGTTAAAGGTTCAAGATATCTTATTATAGAAGGTGAATCATATCCAACATATATTCTCAACCTTCTTTGAGGTCCCATTTTTGTGCGTTGTGGTGGTGCAATTGGGACATAAACTGCACATCCAAAAATTCTAATATGGGAAATATTTGGCTGTTGGCCAGATGCAATTTGTTGGGGAGAGAATTCATGATTTGCACTTGGTCTTATGCGAATTAATGATTCAGCATGTTACAGGAAGTTTTGTCCTCATTATTAATGGTCGAGCTATTAGTTGTAGACGTTTAATTAATGATTCAGCTAAACCATTTTGTGTATGCACATGAGCAACAGGGTGTTCAACAATAATTCCTCCAGACATGCAATAATCATTAAAAGCATGTGATGTAAATTCACCAGCATTGTCAAGTCTCACCCTTTTAATACTATGATCTGGGAAATGTGTTCGCAATTTAATAATTTGTGCAAGAAATTTTGTAAAAGCCATATTGTGAGTTGATAACAAAGACACATGAGACCATCTACTTGATGCATCTATTAGAACCATGAAGTATCTAAATGGTCCACATGGTGGATGGATTGGTCCACACATATCTCCTTGAATTCTTTCAAGGAACATTGGAATTTCCTTTTCAACTTTTATAAACGAAGGTCTTGTAAATAATTTTCCCAGAGAACAAGATACACATAAAGGAATTTTATCAGATTTTGGGATCTTTTTATACTTCAATGGATCATTGTTGAACCTGGATGGCCTAATCTGTCATGCCATAAGTTAAATGTTTCAGGATCACAAAAATTTTCTTTTACTGCCATATGTGCTTGAGGCACATCAATATATGTATAATGCAAACCAGATTGAAACATTGGCAGTTTTTCCAATATCTGACCTTTGCTCATGATATACAAATATTTTTCATTATCAACAGTCTTTGACTGAGTATCATATCCATTATGATATATGCTTTTGAAACTTAACAAGTTTCTTGATGACCTTGGGGAAAATAAAGCATTCTCTATTAAAAGCTTTGTACCATTTGGTAATATTAAACTTGCTTTTCCCACTCCTTCTATTAATTTTGTAGGACCTGATATTGTATTAACTGTTCCTTTTGTTGGTTTCAACTCATAAAAATATTTCTCGGATTTAAGTATAGTATGTGTAGCTCCACTGTCAGCTATACATATATCAGCATCATTCATTCGATCTTGAGCTTCAATGATATCCATTTTAATCTTACAATTATAAAAAAAATGATAAGAGTATGATTAATATATTATAATTATTGATAATAACTTTATAAAAAAAAACTTTATATGAAGGAAAGACATAATAAAAATACATATTTAATTGTTACATAAAATCATTGAGATCAAGCAACATTTTGTTTAAATGTCTTCATTAAAATCCGTGGCATTTAGTTGAACACTGAATTTATCCAAATAGTTTACTTCCTTCTCCTTTCCTTTAATCGAGGCTTTGTAAAGCTCACATAGATGTGGAGCTGTTCTACAAGTTTTTGCCCAGTGATCTATACTTCCACATCTATAACAAGAATTATCAATTTTTCCGGACACACCGGCTTCATTTCTTTGATTATGAAAATTGGAAGTATTATCTTGTGGAGCATGATAATTTGTAGTTCTTTGATTTCGGCCACGGCCACGACCGCGCCCACGACCTCGGTAATATTTATTATTTTTGAAAGTATGATTGTGACCATTATAATGACCTTTACCAAAATACCCACGACCGCGGCCACGGCCTCGTCCTTGGCCTTGCCCACGGCCTTGTCCTTGGCTTTGCCCACGGCCTTGTCCTTGGCGTTGCCCACGGCCTTGTCCTTGGCCTTGCCCACGGCCTTGTTCCATTTTATTTTGATAATTATTAACAACATTCGCTTCAGGTATAGTTAATGATCCTGTGGGACGGGCTTCATGATTTTTCATCAGAAGTATGTTATGTTGTTCTGCTACGAGGAGATGCCCATTCAAATCAGAGTATCTGTAAAATCTCAACAATCGATATTGTTATGCTAAACTTATATGTGACGCATGAAATGTGGAGTAAGTTTTCTCCAATTTTTCTTCCTCAGTAACAGGGTGCCCACAAAATTCTAATTTTGAACATATTTTAAATAGAGCAGATGTGTAATCATTTACTTTTGTAAAATCTTGGAACCTCAGACTGTTCCATTCATTTTTAGTTGTGGGAAGTAAAACTTCCTTTTGATTATCAAATATGTTCTTTAAATCCGTCCATAATTCATATGGATCATCAGAATTGAAATATTCATGCTGTAGTAAATTATCAATGTGTTTATGAATAAACACATCAGCTTTTGCCTTTTCCTGATTCGAACAATTATTCTCTTCATTTATGACTTCTATCACACCCATTGCTTTTAGGTGTCTTTTGACATTTGCTGTCCAAGTCATATAATTTTCTCCGGAGATATTCAATGCTGGAAATTCCAGTTTCGCGATATTTGCCATTTTGTTACTAAATACAAATATATATAAATATTAGGATTACATACTTATTAAAACGAGACAAAATATAACAATACACATAATTAAAATGTTAGTTGCATAAATAAATGTTAGCTGCATAAATGTTAAATTCATAAATAAATATTAAATGGTTAGTAGTCCCATTATTATTATTATTATATTCCCATACCAATAGGTATCCTGTACTCATTTTTATTTATCAAAGAACTATATTATAAATATACATATATATAAAGGAGAAACGGGATATAAAAGATCATCCTAAAGATGTGTGGTTTTACAATCCACTGGTGCACCCTTAGGCTTTCAACATGTACACATATGTATATATTTAAATGTATGAAATTCTTACATTTAGTATGATAATAACTCATTTGCCTTTGATATGCTTGGTAGAGAACCCTCGTGCTGATAACGTGTTATAAAACTATAAATATAAATCTTTGAAAATCTTGAGAAAAATGGAAGTAATAATACGCTTAATTGATATATACCATATAACAGGTGGGTACATCATTATATAATAGAGGGTGAGCACATTTAGTCTAAATATAACAACGGTGAGCAATCTAGATGTCATCCACCTTATTTGACTCTGTCATCCATTTTCATAACATATATATATATATATATATATATATATTGGAAAAGCAAAGAAAAATAAAGGTTTTTGGATAAAAATGGGTTTAGTCCTAATGTCTCTGTCATTTACTTACTTGGATTAGCGTCGGTAAGGACTTGGGATGTATTGCTTTGGCAAGTTCTAAAGTTGTGTGAACCAAATGGGCTAAATCACACAAGAAACGAAAATTTGAGCTATTTGTATGGATGTATATTTGTGCTCATTAAAGGCTCAAAACTCATTTTTTTTTGTGGAAAAATGGTTGTAGTGTAAAAATTCATATATAAACAAGTCAATTTTTATAAAAGATTTGTTAGGCCCATTTTATAATTTTCTTAAGTGGTTCTTTTTATCATGACGTTTTTAGATGTAAGTTAATAAAAATATCATATTTAGAACTTATTTACCCAACTAATCTAAGATAAGTAAAAGAAAGAAAATAAAGTTTTTGAAAAAGTTTGGGGGTGTTTAGTGGTTCAAACGAGTTTCGTGTAAGGCTTGTTTTTAGGACAACTGATTCAAGGTTTTAACCCCCCCCCCCCCCCCCACTTAAATTACACATTATCCCCAATGTGTCCCAAAAAAGATTTATTTAGGTTAAATATGTAAAAGTGCGGAAAACAACAAAATTTCACAGTTATTGGGCACTGGGAATGGGGTCGTGTTGGATGAACACGGCCCGTGCTCAGATTGCCAGTAACTAAGTTTTTAGAAAACTTACAGTGGAATGAGCATGGGGTCGTGCCGGGTGAGCACGTCCCGTGTCACTATTTTGAGAAAAACTTTTTGACATCAGTGGCTTGGGCACGGGGGCGTGTTGAGTGGACACGGCCCCGTGCTGCTCGTCTATTTCAAATAAAAATGCAGGTTTTCGATGTTTAGCTCCTGTTTCCGAGCTTAGGGACCACTATGTTTAGTGTATCCAAGCCTCCCATGGTACCTGTGCTCTACAATACTACCACCACACACATAATATACAAAAACCATCATAAAACCTAATTTACCATCATTCAAAGTTCAACCACCACCATAACATAACAAAATAAAAACAAAGTGCAGAAACGTAAACTAGTTTAACAGAAAGTAAATTGTTTCAACCGGGACGCAGGCCGAGGAAATGTTTAGATTGTTCGAAAGATGAGAGAATTAACCTGCATGATACCCACCACCACCCTGCCTATTCGGAGTCCATTATATGCCCCTCGTCCTCCTCCTCCTCATCGTCGTCTCGAATCACCATATGATCCCGGATGTAGGTGATATCGCGTTGCATGGAGAGAATGTTGCGTTCCATGCCGCCGATTCGGGTGCTTGAACATTGACCCAAGGTGTAAGCATTCTTCGAGACTTGGAGGGTTTCTTGCATAATATTATATAAAGATGTAAAGTCAGGAAAATCAGCACCTACTCGGGATGAGGATCTCGGGAATTGTCCGGGGCGTGGACGGTTCGGTACGTCTTCGTCTACCAAAAATGCCCGTTTACCCTTCCGATTTTAACATTTCCCGTCAAGAACAAGGGTTTAGCGAAAACAGTGTGAATCAATCAATTTCCTCAACAATGTTCAAAAATTTACTTTCAAAATAACTACTAACAAGATCTATGCAAAAATTCGAGATTGGCACGGGTCTAGTTCAAGAACCCTAGATTAAACTCGAATTTTTTGGTGTTAAACTATATGAAAATTGTTAAACTAACTACAATGATGTTAGAATCATACCTTGTGGTCGGATTGGATCGATCGAACGTGAAGAATCATTGGAAAATCGGCAGGAACCATTGTGGCAGAGAAACGGGTCGTATTGTGTTTGAAAAAGGTGAGACTGAAGGGTTTTATTTCCCAACGGTTAGTCGGTCACGGCCCCATGCTAATGCAGCACGGCCCCGTGCTGGGTCTTTTATTTTTTATGTATCTGGGCGTTTGGGCACGGGGGCGTGTCAGATGGGCACGGCCCCGTGTTCAGACTGCCAGTAACTTTATTTTTTATACGTGCACGTGTGTTTGACCGTTTCTCTGAGGTTCCTTTGGTACTTACCTGTTTTTCTTCAAATCTTCATAGTTGATGCTTTCCAGTTGTTCCTATAAGAATATTAAAAAGAAAAATATGCAAAGTAACTAAGTAAATGTGTGATCGTTTTACCGATCATGTGTCTACCTCTTGAAGATCCAATTCAATTTCTTCCTCCTCGATGAAGCCTCGGTATGGTTTAAGCCTTTGTCCGTTTACCTTGAAGGGTATACCGTTTGGAGACTTTGTTTCTACCGCTCCATGTGGAAAGACTTGGGTGATCGAATAAGGTCCCGTCCACCTTTGTCCGTTAGTTTTAGGATTACCTTCTTGTTGAGTTGGTTCATGCGTGAGTTTTTCATTTTGTTCTTTCATTTTTACCTCTTCAATTATTACCCCTTTAGTAGAAACAACCTCTTATTTTTCTCTAGATTTCTTAAGTAAGAGTTCTAGATTTTTCATACTTTCTATGAGTCTTGCGACTTCGGGGATGATTGTTGGTGGAGTGTCGTAATCTTCAAACAGATTGGTATCCCAAAAGCTTGACTTTGGGAGCTCAAACCATGGTTCTTCATAAGTGGTGTATGAAGAACTTGGTGTAGTGTATGAGGTTGATGGTCTAAAAAGGTCACAATATTGTACCGAATGGGATTTTCCGCAAATGGTGCAATAAGGCTCCTCATTATCATCCTCTATATAATAGGTGTAGTCTTCTGAGTAGTAATCCAATGTATTGGAAGATACCCAGAAGAACAACGAGCCTCGGGATCAAAAACAAAATTTAAAAATTTAACAGAATGTTGAGCACGACCCCGTGCTGAGCTGGCACGACCCCGTGTTCAATTCTGTATATGGGCGTTTTGAAAAAGTTTTAGAAAAATTTGCAGCACGGAGGCGTGTCCCAGCGGCACGGCCCCGTGTTAACTTACTGTAAACAGAAAAAAATTGAAAACGAGCGCGCAGTTTTGAAAAAATGTTAGAATTTGATTAGGCCGCTAATTTTAAGCTTCCTTAAAATCCTTGTTTCCCGGCAACGGTGCCAAAAACTTGACGTGCGTGCGGGTGTCTATATTTTTAGCTCTTTTACTCGCCGATTTCAAGTTTTAAATTTATAAAACACGATATTCTACTATCACTCTACACACACGCTAGGGCAAGTGCACCCATCGCGGATGTAGTATAGTGATGGCAAGATACCAAGGTCGTCCAAGGACACAAGAGCTTTTAGTACCGGCTTATCGTCAGCGTCTAATCGAACCAAACTTTTAGAAATGATTTTTAAACTAATAAACAGATAAAACCAGGAAATAAAAAATAAAATAAAAACGATAGACAAGAAAGAATCACTTGGATCCAACTTATATTTCATGTACCCTTTTGATGATTTTCGCCCTTTGGGTATTTTAAGAGATTATCTTAATTATAATAGTAGGACAGTAACCTAGTGTTTTGTAGGCGACGTTACCCTCAACCTAGTGTTTTGAGTCAGCAAGGATACAATCCCACTAGGTTGGAATATTGAAAGATAATTAAGTAAGTTATTAATGCAAAATGTGGTGGACCCCCCTTACGAGGCGGCGATCACCCTTAACCTGTTGGTCTGAGTCAGCAGGGATACAGTCCTCGCGGGATTGGTTTAAAGTTTTAATAGTAGTTTATGAATAAGAGGTGCAAGCGTTTTCTTACTCTTAGTCTGTCATTCCCGGCCAATCCATGGAGTAGTACTAAACTTGCACCAGGTTCTCGCAGGATCTATACACTGAATGAGACATAGAATTACCCAGTCCGCCCTTCTAACCCCCTTACAGGCAATTAACATGGTTTATATAGACCGTAAAGACATGAATATGTTGAGTAAACGAACATATGAAGAATGGGTGAATAAATTCGCCTTCAATATAAAAAACTAATTATTAAAGTCATTAATACATACCCAATTAAAAAGTAAACAAAGCTTGGAAATCATAAAAGAAATATATAAAAGATATGTCTTCTACAAGTGATGTAAGAATTTAGCCAAGCATGACTTTTGTTTGACAAAGATTTTTACGATCAATCTTGGATCCCGAGACTACACACACTCTAAAGATGGAAAAATGAATGATGGTGGTGGATGATGGTGTTGTAGTGGTGGTGGTGGAGTGGTGGCAAGTGAGAGAGAAGTGGTTTGGCAAGGGATGAGTTGAAGTGAAACCAAACATCCCTGTTTATAGTTGAAAACAGAACATCCAACACGGCCCGTGCCCGCTTGGCACGGCCATGTGGCCATCAGTCTCTCTCGGCCATCAGTCTCTCTCTTCTACATTAACCGCAGTGTCAGACTTGTACTAACACGGCCCCGTGTGTCAACGACACGGCATGTGGCCAATGTACTTGCTGTACTTCTTCAGATTCTGAAAATCTAAGAGTTGACCACGCCCCGTGCTGGTTTAGCACGGCCCCGTGTTGAGCTTGAAATTTGTCTTTTGTTGTTGTCTCTTTCTGCTGCAGTGAATTCCCACCGGACACGGCCCGTGCTAGATGAGCACGCCCCCGTGCCAGAGCTTCTGTCTTTGTTATTTCTTGGGTTTGGATGTGGATGGGCGGCAAGTTGGTCAATCCTTCTTTATAGCATTTTATGTTGGTTTTTGCTGTCTTTTTGCTTCTTTTGTTCTTTTAAGCTTATTTAACCCTTTTTATTCAAAAGGAACAAAAACACAAGCTTTTTTCAACATTAGTACTAGAAAATGGTTGATTTTATGTCTCATTTGATGTAATTTATATGTTGTATTTTGAACACATCAGTTGACATTAGAATGGCTGCCACTGGTGGCTATCTAAGATGTCAGCATAGGTGGTGGTCACCATAGCTACGGGCCCTTCAATTAAATAGAGTTTATTACATAAATGGTCCCTTTGATTATAGAAGGGCATTTAATGGAAAACTTAACAACCGTTAGTCTTGGAGCCCATCATTGTTAAAAAATAAAACATAATACATCAACATGTTACTTGAAACTCTTAGCATCCAACATCGTTACTTTTGACAAAGCATGTAATTAACTCTTTTTAATATCATCTTATTCGCAAAAAAAATCTAAAAAAATCAAATTATGTGAGCTAACTTACAAATATAAATGCATCAACTAGGCCATTTAAATAATACTATGCATTGTGCTGTGGCAACATAATATTTTCTAGATCTATAAATTGCTTTAACTTGAACACGCAACTATAAAACCAAACGAAACAATAGAAAAACCATAACCCTAAAACAGTTTGGTTCCACAAAGCCAAAAGCGAAATGGTGACAACAATGTGAGAGAGGAGAGAAGAGTAGGAGTAGAGCCAAACACAAGGTTTATTACTAAAAAGGGAGAGGGGAGGCATATACGATAATGTTTGGAAGCAAGAGGAGGGGGTAGCGGTCACATGCATAGGAAGGTGATAAATGGGGAGACGAGATATGGTGGCACACATAGTGGGTGTTTGGGATTTCTTTTGAAAATGACTTTTGAAGCTAATTTTGACTTATTAATTTCTTAGAAGTTAAAAGGAATCCCGAACATCATCTGAGAATCATCCGAGAAGGACTTTTGAAGGCAAAAGGAATCCCAATCACCTCTTGAAAAGGCCTTTTATGCCTTCAAAAACGAGAAACTGAGAAGTAAGAATTTCTTACTTATTCCTTTTGAGAATGACTTTTGAGAAGTCAGAAGGCAAAAGGAATCCCAAACAAATCTATAAAGATATTGGTCACTAGTGGCATCCGGCGTTGGTTAGCTGAATATGGGACGAAAAGTAAGGCTGGAATGGAATGAGTCTTGATTCACCTTAGTTTATTATGAGAATAACATGATAACAAGATTACATGCGTTTGTTATCAGGGGCGGACCCAAGTTATGAGTTGGGTGGGCGGCCGCACCCCTTGAAAAAAAAAATTAGTAGTATTTTTCGCGAAAAATCCAGACCGCACCCCTTGGAAATTTTCGTCCGCACCCCTAGAAAAATTCCGACCGCACCCCTTAGAAAAAAATGTTAGGAATTTATGTAAAAAAATTGTGAACACGGATTGAAACCCGATCAAATTATGTAAACAAGTTAGCCTACTAACCTTTTTAATAAAACTTAAATTCAATCCATCAAGCTCAATAACTTAATACCCATTCAAGCCCAACCCAACTACTAGTTTTGTTAAACAAACCAGTGCACGTAATTAAAAAAAAAAAAAAAAACCAAATCGCTGCCACTTGCCAGCGACTCCCGCCCTCCCTCTGCCTCACTTGGCAAACATGTTTGTTGATTATATAATTGTTGGTTGGCAAATAATAATTACTAGGGCTTGAAATTCAAAATTTTAAATTGAAAATTACGGAACATGGGCTATGGTTGAACACTTGAAGATCCTTTGTTTATTTTGTATGTGATAGGATTAGGAATGAACAATGAGTAGGGAAGTTATGCCGCGATTTCTCAAGAGGAAAGGGGTTGAACCACTTTTTTTCGCCGGATTATTCTAGTTAAAGATCAAGGTATGTTATAGATAAGTTTTTTTATTCTTTTATTGAATGATTAAGAGAAATAAAAGTAGGGATGGTTTGAACTTTGATGTTTTTTGGTTTGTTAATGTGATAGGAAGTTAAGAACTGGGGTTTGATTGTTTGAGAATTGAAATGGACCCGACCCGATCTGATTCGACACGCCATTAAACTGTTTGTTTGTTTGTTTTTACTTGTTTTACATGACCCGACCCACTATGAACCGATTTTTTTATATAGCTAGGGGTCTAAAATCTTTAAAAAATTTCCGCACCCCCAGGAAAAAAATCCTGGGTCCGCCAGTGTTTGTTATGTCACTTGATTTGTTCATGTTTTAAATATTTAATTTAGATGGTTCAAATTTTATTACTTACATGAAGGAAAACAAATTTCACTAGATTTTTTTTGAATGAGTTTCAATTCATGATTCATTGATATATCAATCAAACATGTTTTTAAAAGATAGCAAAATATTTGAATGAAACGGGACATCATCATCCAAACTTGTTACATGGGTATAATTTATGAATATTTTATAGATTTATTTCATGGATTTTAAGAGGATAGTGTGTAATAGTATATGGTTTTAACTTTTAGAAATTAAAATAAAACTAGCAGATGGGTTTTGTGTTTGGGCTACACACAACAATTAATGGGCTGAACAATTCTTGGCAAGCGTAGGCTAGTAAAAAAAAAAAAGAATGGAGCCGGCTAGCATGTCTGAAGAGCGCATGCGAGCTGAGGGGAATTACTGATGAACCATTGGAGTATAATCGTGCCATCAGCGGAACCATCCGATTATATCCATCTCCACCAGACAATAATGCCGATACACCAATTCAGGAGGAAACCAATAAATCTAGAAAAAACTCCCCTTGTGAGAATCGAACCCAAGACCTAATGGTCTCTAAGTTTTATCTCACCCCTAATATGCCACTAAGTTATAAATAAGACGGTTGACTAGTTTATATTAACAAGTTAACACGTTGAGTTAAAGCTCAGCTAATGAAAACCTTGAACCACACTGTGACTTCTCAAGCTGACCTGTTTATTTTTAAATGTGTGTATCATTACACATAATTGTAACAGGCATAATTTATAAATTACATAAATCATAATTTACATATATTAACATTTTTTTTATAATTTATATATTAAAATTAAGGGTTTACTTTTAAATTAGTCAAACGAGAATTTTCAATACTACCATAATTTTCATTTTTTTCATTAAAAAAAAAGTTATTGGATTTTAACAATCCAAAATCCAAAGTTTCACCTGTTGGCCAATAATAATCCTAACTTTAAAAATTCCCTTCAACGATCCCAACTTGTAAGAATTCGGCCCCTATTGATCATTTTATAACATATAAGAATTTTGTCTACTCAATAGATTCAAGTACACCTCTAGCCTACTTAATTGAATTAAGTGCACTTACAGTTTGAAAATGATCGATGGAGGGCAAATTCTTACAAATTGGGATCGTTAGAGGGAATTTTTAGAGTTGGAATTATTATCGGCATACATGTGAAACTTAGGATTATTAAAATCCAATAACCCTTAAAAATACCATACGAATGTAAGTTATAGTTTTATATACACACAAATTCGGGTTTTAATTTAAAGGAGCAACGTGCGAGCCACGAGCCGAGTGAACCTTGGCTCAAGCTTGACTTATTTACAGACTAAACTGGCTTGGCTCGACTCCTATACAAACGAGTCAATTCGAATAGATTATGCTAGGCATTTCTTATTAAACAATATACCTCCTCTAAAAGAACAATGCATAATTTGTATGAGTTGTCACATTCGGAAAACAAAAATATAGATATACTAAACATAATAATAGGTAAAATAAAAATTCAGGATGTGAAGTCATTTTCGTATAAGAATAGGTAGTGTGGACACATTTGATGCCCACCTTATGTTGATATCACCTATAGATTGTCATGTTTTTAATATTTGTTAATTTAGTTTTCCGTAATTACATATTTTAGCTTGTTCAAAAATCGAACTGGACTGGTTGATGCGGAATTAGGCATGGAATTGGTTCGGTTAAGCCTATTTAACCGTTCCTCATTTGAATCTGTCGGATAAGAGAACCTGATAAATTAGACCGGACTCCAAATACTTTTGTTTATATTTATATTTTTTCCTTCAAAATATGATTTTCTTATTAATTATTAATTTAGTACTCGAGGGTTCATATATTATTTGTTTAAGTTTTCATTATTATTTTTATATTAAAATTACAAATTCACACAAAAAACAACATTTTATTTTATAACAACTACATGTATATAGTTTTAGTTTGAGTAAATTTTAGTTTTCGTCCCCAAGGTTTGTCCATTTTAACTATTCAACTCCAAAAATCTAATTTATAACAAATCGAGCCCTAAGGTTTGCGTTTTTTAATGTTTTTCATCAAAACAGCTAACTTGATTTGTTTTTTTCTGTTAAGTCTTGGCTAATTAACTTATATGTAAAAATATTTTATATATATTTAAAATTGTTTAATGTTTATAAGGGGGGGGGGGGGTAGTTGCACGGAGCTCCCATCCGCCGGAGTATTGCAACTCCGCAAGCTAACAACGTCCCAATGTTGCCTGGCGGTGAGTACCCACGGTGAAGAGCCCCAACACCCCAATAGGGCATTGCCGGGAGTCGAACCGGTGACCTCAAGAAGAGGCTGGGTGGGACTGGCCAACTGGGCTACCCCAGAAGGTTTTTAATGTTTATAAGATATATGTATATATATATATATAGGGAGAAGATCATGCGAGAACCACCTCTTATTGCGAGAACCGCGAGAATCAATGTGAACACAACCAAAAATACCTAAAAATAGCTAAAAATCACACAATTTTTTTTTTAATATTTTTTATATAAAAATCGCTACTTTTCGAAGCCAAAACAAAAAAAAAATTTAAGTTTTTGGGGGGTGGGGGAGGGGGGTTTAGGTTTTTTTTTGGGGGGGGGGGGGGGGTTAGGTTTTTTTTTATTTGGGGGGGGGGGGGGATTAGGTTTTTTTAGCTATTTTAGGTTGTGTTCACATTGGTTCTCACGGTTCTCGCAATAAATGGAGTTCTCGCATGAGCCACTCCCTATATATATATATATATATAGAGGTCGGTTATCATACAATATGCCTAATCGTACATTACGTACGCTATAACCACAACCGTCAGATCATCTCAATTAAACCTCGTGCTTAACTATTAAATTAATCAAATTAAAATATATATATATATATATATATATAAATGAAACCGCCAAGGTTAAAATCGTCCATTACGAAATCAAAAACCCCTGATAATCAGCAAACAAAACCTCAAAATCATACCGTAAGATTCTTATTCAAAATCGTATTCGAAAATCCAACAAGTAATCAAAAATCGATCGATTCTTATTCACCAACTCCTTCTGCGAATTGAACTACTGCTGAATTTGGAAGTTCAGAACTGAAACAAATCGATAGACTGTCTATCGAAGAAGATGATGCAGGATGAAAATCAAATAAAATATGCTAAATACATATTAGGCGTGCGAAAAATATTTCAGACAAAAAGAAAGGTTGTGTTTTTTGTAAAGTTTGCAAAATCATATAACATTATATGCGATTACAAAAAAAGGTAATAAATTCTTAGATGTGCGAATTCATGATTTTACACATGCGATTTAAAAAAAAGTTACTAATCTTTGAAATATCTTATAGTTTGCGAATTCATGCTTTTACACATGCGATTTCAAGAAAAGTTAATTATCTTTGAGATTTCTTAAAGTTTGCGAATTCGTTTTCGAATCAAATGCGATTTTGAATAAAATGCTGCTAATACTTTCAAAAAAAATTTACGAATTAATAACTAAAATAAATAAAAAATTAATATTCTATATAAAAAAAAACTTAATTTATTACCGATGTGACTGTAATTTGACTTGTAATGATCAATTTTACAATAAATACTACTGAACTTACCACCCAACCTACATAATAAATTTACTATTTTAATATAAAATAACCAAGTAACTACCTTCCATATTAAGACATAGAACACAAAAACACACACAACACACCCACAAAAAATGGCATCTGAAGATTCTGAAAAAATAAAAAACATTGCAATCAAAGAGCTATTGTCAACTCGCACGTTGACAGAAATAAGCACCGATGTCACGTCTTCTCATTTGATTCTTGATGTACAGGTGAAAATTCTTGAAGAAATCAAGAAAAATCAAGAGATGTGAGAGAGACTACTTGAAGAACCACCATCAAGCTTCAGAGACGCAACTTTGAATCACATTAAGGAGCAATCTCGAGCAGATGACTTAGCCTTCTCTTTCCTGAAAGATGCTCTAAACACTGTGAAGGAGAAGATGGAGTTCAGCTCTGCTAAACGTGACAAAATCTTTGCTTCAAGTAACTAAATTTCTGTTTAATCGTTTTATGGTTGTAGCTGTGTTAGACAATAACAACTATTTTATATTTTGGGTACATGTTTTGAACAAATCTTATGCTTGATTATAATATAAAATCGCATGAATGATTTAGACATCTTTGTCACAAAAAAACAAGAAAACTCAAAATCGCATGTACTAAAAGTGAAATCGCATGTAAACTGATGCATATAAAATCGCATGTTTATATACTAAAATCGCATGAAAAAATGATATAAACAGATGAATATAAATCGCACGTGTTTCGTATAAATTCGCATTTACATTTAAAAAAAATTAATCTTCCTCATCATCTTCTGAAACCTCCTCCCACTGATCTTCTTCTTCAGATCCATCATCACTACTACCACTGTAATCTTAAAACTTATCTTCCTCTTCATCGTCTTCGACCTTGCTGTCTTTGTCTCTGGGATCTTTTTCAATCTGGACGCCCTTCATCTTCTTCTTTTGTTGTTTGCCTTGTTCTTTGCCTTTCAGTAACTCGCAAGTCCGAATATCATGACCTTTTTCATTGCATACACTACATATCCTTGACATTTTTCCTTTGCGGCTGATCATTTGTTCCTTCTTGGATTTAATCCTTTTATGCGAGCCACGACCTTTGTTTCTTATACCATCCGGCACACGGACAGTAGGAGGAGCATTAGTTACTGGTTGTTGATAACCAATCAACTTGGAAAATCGGTCAAATTTTGGATCAAGTTGCTTGGTTATACGACTCTGATCAACTCTCTCTTTAAGCTGCATCATTTGATCCCTCACGAAAACAAGTTGATCAAGGTCGGAAATCAAATTGCTAACCAAATACTCCCCTGTGTGGATGATTTCACGAGCAATCCGTTTAGCCTTGTGTTGCACATCCTTGTCACCCACCCTTAAATTGTACTTCACATTTAATTCATTCGGCATTCCTTTGTCCATCTCTTCATAACATAATTGTTTGGTATTTCTTTAACACCAAACATCTTGAAAAGAAAATAGATGTGTTTACATAGCAGCCCATACTGCTCAAAACGCAAACAGCTACACTGTGCAGTTACATCATTTTCAAGATTCTTGAACCACACCTAAGAAAACCAAAAGAAAAAATATATATTAAAAACTAAAATCGCATGTGTAAATTAACAATTTCGCATGTCTAAAAATCATTTAATTGTATAAATTTAAAAATCGCATAC
>JARYGA010014766.1:0-29661 GCA_030545235.1 Helianthus tuberosus | reverse complement strand
CAAGCATCTAATGCACACATATCATATCATCATCATCCTACATAACTTAAGTGCATCCAAGAACACATTTATTTTAAGTGCATATGTTTCAAAATATTTTTATCATCTAATCATGTAATCATGTTCACATAATGCAAGATATACTTCTCATTTGTGAATATTATGACAAAAACCCACATGCATGTGTACATATACATACATACACGACACACACATGTGCACATATACTACCAATAATTCATTTTTATAATCATCCTTAATCATAGAACCTTTTATAAAAATCATTCTTTGATCATACATGCATCAAGTTTCTCATGAATCACCATCAATATCAAGTAACATCAAAACTCAAATTCTTATACATCTATATACATATTTACGGCCATATATATATATATATATATATATATATATATATATATATTCTCCCATTTTTATTTTGTTTGAAAACCCATTTCTTTTTAGTTTCAAGTTAATGAAAAATCCAAGAACCTTGAGAAACTTATATCATCATAAATATCACCAAAAAATCAAGAACAAGGATTTTTAAAATAAATTTTATACCTTCAAGATTTTGATGGGTTTTTGACAAAGTATGATGATATAGAGCTTAGTTCTTGCTTGAAACACCTTCAAATCACCTTAGGATCATCAAAAGTGCTTGGAAACACCTTGGAAGGGCCTTGAATCTTGAAGAAAAGGTTGGAAAACGAAAATGGAAGCAGGAATTGGGGGTGTTAGGCCGCAAGTAAGAGAGAGAGAGAGAGAGAGAGAGAGGAGTGAGGAACTTGTGTCTTGGTTATGGAAAGATTTGTGAGAAAAAGAAAGATATGGAAGATATGGTGGGTTTCCAAGGTTGCATGCAACATGCATGGTGAACATGTGTCAAGATTTGGTGAGAAGTGGCATATATCTCAAGTATACACGAATTCACACACATCCACTTGTATATACATACATATATATAGTATATAATTGGTAAAAACGGGTATTTAACTGGATACCGAGTATTTTATCTAGCGTTTTAATCCCGGTTTATGGCGTTTTAAATTATTTTTATCCTTATATAAAAATAAACTTGCCAAATTATTACTGAAATAAATATCAGTTGCCGAGAATGGCTGCGTTGTCCGTGTTTCGTAGTGTACGTACTGTGTTACGCAGTAACACACGGTATGCGCTTAAACTTGAAAAATAACGTTTTTAAGCGTTTTAATTTATTTTTCAACACGAACATGATTAAAAATAAAATTTTATTCATAACAAAATATATTTAGGATTTAATTATTGTCCGGGCGGTCACCAACGTTCGTTTCGCAGTTTTGTCGCAAATAGTTCTTAAGTTCGAACAAACATGTTTTTGCTATACCGAACCCTTCGAAACTTATTTATAAGTTATGTAAAGGGTATTTAGGGTATGTTTAGCTTATTTCATTGTTCCAGAGTGTACGTCGCGTTAAAACGACTACGTTTACGTAACATTTTACGTATAACTTTCAGAAAAACACTTGAGAGTTCGAAAACATACAAGGATTGAAATGGGTAATTGTCATATGTAATTATACAAATTCCAGGAATGAAATTCAAGATTTTGTTGGACTCGAAATTGTTCGGGATTGTAAAATGATTGTAAGGGCACAATTGTTACAAATCTTACCTCCTATGAACATGTTTACCTTTGAAACTAAGCTATTGTAAAACTTGTACTTATGAGGACCATGTTCGTCTTCGTTGAACGCTCCGACTGGATCTAAGATCTACATGCTAGTGCGGAATCCAACACATAGATTGACATAATGATCACACAGATACCGTTAAATGCTCTTCTCATTAATATTCAAAGTTGTACCAAACCTTGAGAAAATTGGACAGAGCTTCGCTATAGTTGCCCAAAAGTTACACAAAATAAGAACCCATCACCCATATATATAGACCTGCTGGCTTCGTACGAAGGGACATCCCCCTTCATATAAACCAGGTGTTAAGCCTTGGCTTCGTACCAAACTGACTAACTATGTCCCTTCGTACGAAGGGACTGAAACACTACAAAACCTATCAGTTACATTCAAATACATACAAACACATATAATCAACATCAAACATAGACTCGATACAAGACGAAAGCTACAGACATAGTGTATTCACAGACTCCCCCTTGGATGTAGTTGTAGTCATCTGTATAGTCTTCATCAGCCCTTCCTGTTGTATCTTCTCTCCCTTAGCTTCTGCTTTCTTTCAGCTTCCCTCTGAGCTAGCTTCTCTTTTCATTCAAACCTTCCTTTAGTAATCCACCATTCACGATACTCTTTTATACCATCCAATGTCTTCGACCATCTGGGAATTTTTCGCTCCTCCTTATCAACCGGAGTTTGGTCTGTATCATACTGCCCCATTCCCAACTTCCATTTCGTTCTTTTCGTAGCCTCAGCCATTTTCTGATCCATTTTTTCATTGTGGCGCTCTTCTTTCAGAAATTCTTCTAGTTCAAGATCTCTCCATTTTGATTTCCAATAATGGCCTGAATTGATATCTTTCTCAAAGCACACAGTCACTACCTTCTAATACTATAGAGCTTGTTCTTTATCAGCTTCATAGTACATTATCTTATTGAAGAACAAACCATCAATGTCTTTCTTTGAGCAGTTGACCAGCCACATTGGATCGATCAAGTAGATATGCCTGTAAACAAACTTCTCGTCTCTTAGAGCAATCACTGCCTCACATGTCTTTGGATCATATGCCCATCCTTTGAAGTCTTTGTAAAAATCTTGTTCCATTGCTTTCAGTGGCATATTCTTCATGCATCGTGGTCGTTTCACATGCAGCGTGATATCTTTTTCACCAATTACTGGGTCTACTATAATTGTACGCTTCGGATACTACGGCTTCCATGCAGGAAAATTATCACATGCTTGACGCCTATATAGTACCAAAGGTTTTGCTCGTGATGTCTAACTTCAGGACCCCATTCAAGCTGTTGAATATTCTTGTCTTTACAAACTCTTCCACGTCCCACCAAGGCAACGTCTTTAGATCTTTGATAAATTTGAAGTATTGAACTCCAAATTCACGTTTGATAGCATAAACCTTCAGATCTTCAAGATATCCCCAAGACAGAATGTCTCCGAGGGATTTATCTAGATAACTCTTGAAAAACTTCAATCGTTTTTTTAAACTTTCTCTCTTCTGGCATCGGTATAAACCATTTCTTTCTTTCCTCCCGAAGTTCTTCTTTTAATAACTTCCTGGGAATACCATCTTCACTGAGCTTTTTAACAACCTTTCTCTTAAGATCATCTTCGTTATTGAGAGTCTAGGATCCGGTGAGTTTGACGGAGCTTTGAGCTTGAGATAACCGGTTCGGTGATAAGAAATGAGTAGAAGTAGTGAAACGACACCGAACAATCACTTATAATCTGGTTTCTATTAATATATGAAAGTTACATACCCGCGAAACCAGCTAGACAGCATCGCCCCATAGGGAACCAAAAGCTTGTCCAACACAAGACCCAAAGCCCATGTATATAGTCATTGCGCCTTCGTACGAACCCACATAGGGTCCCTTCGTACGAAGCGCCTTGGTCTTGTGCAACAGTTACGAACCTATTCATTTGTCCGTTCGTACGAAGGGACTCCCTTCGTACGAAGGAGCTTATACATCACAACACCTTCAGTTCGTACTGGATTTCACACTATTCTATACAATATTCAACACACGCTCTATCTAGCCTATTCGCACAGTGGCAAACATATAAAATATGCAACAACAGATTCCCCCCTTGGATGTCACTGTCGAATCGTCACTTTGAAAACCTTGAGCTGTGTTTGAATATTTTGCAACTTCAAATATTCTGCAACTTCAATCAGGCATCTTGAAATCTTCAATTGATTCCCCCTTGATTGATGATCCGGATTCCCCCTTGATTGATGATCCGGGTTTGCTTTTGATAGTGTTTGTACAAATTCCCCCTGAAATGAATCTTCAGGTCTTTGTTTGCACAGTTCATGACTTCTCTTCTGAATTGCTAAACTGCAATCTTCACAAACAATCACCAACTTGAAACTAATCAATGCAACTTCTCTGTTTCAACTTTAACCACATCCAAATTCGGTTTTTGATATAACATTTCAGCACCATCGATCTCGCATTCCGCTTGCTTGTCGTGATTACGCTCACGTTGCGAAGGTCAAACGAACTTCGTGTTGACCAAAGACTGGTCAAAGCAGAAAGTCAAACACTGTTTTACTTTCACGTAGAAAACCCAACCGGCAATTGATAGAAACATCAAATACCCCACTGGTTAATGTCAAATCTATGATTATCCCTAAAAATCTAAAATCCCGTTTTCCGTGATCAACGTTAAGCACCTTCAAGAATGATAGATCTTTGAAAACGATAATTTCCACAATCAGCAAATCTTCAACGGATAACGAATCATCTGGTAACGTATACTGATCTCCGAAGCATTCGTCCAAAATCAAATTCATCTTCTCAGACAATCTAGATCTCGGAAGCTTTCATCCATAATAAGATTCACATTTCTGGACAATTCTGAAGTCGGAACCACCCGAATACTGTTGCAGTGTCACGAATTTCAAAAATGCCGGAATTTCAATATATGACATTGAAATTTTTATTCCCCCTCATTTTTGCAAATGCTAACGTCTTATCATTGAATTCCCCCTCAAACTGAGCAATTCAGTCTTCTGAAAAAACTCGACTATATGAAGAATATAACAATTCTGCCTTCAGAAGTCAGTTTTTCATCTATGCGGATTTAACGTTTTGGCCCACAAATAGTCAGATACCCCAGATGATAAACATTATGCACCAGTATCATGAGTATCCCACTAAATTCTACAATCCGTGATCGCATCATCAAATATGTTGGCTAAACTTCCGAACGAAATAACAATTAAGCACCACGTGTCCCTTCGTACGAACCAAGATAAGTCCCTTCGTACGAAGCTGAAAATTTGAAATTAAGCTCATGCCTGTTCGTACGAACCCAGATGCACCTTCGTACGAACCCAGGAGTGTCCCTTCATACGAACCCATGAATGGGTTGGTACCAACATGTATAACAGTTCAAAACGTCCCTTCGTACGAAGCTGCGCGTTCGTACAAAGCTATGCTGATTTCCCAAGAACACTTCCAAACACATTTTTGTTAGGTTTTTCACATGTTTATCAAAGTAATTTTATCCGAATAAAATTAAAACGCAGCGGAAAAAGGATTTAAAACATGTTACTTTACAATATTTAAAACCATTTTAAATGCAAAACCCAATAACTGGATCCATATATGACATGCATGCTATCAAAATACAACCATAGGGTGTTTTAAGAAAGAACCTTTCCAAGAGCAAGGAGATGGAAGATGATGATGATTCTTGAAGGGTAGCTTCCAAACAAGAAAGCCTCAAGCTAGTATACCCCAAGCCTCCAACAAACACCTTAAGATTGCTAGGAATTTCACTTGAAAAAACTCTCTTGAACAACCACCCTTGGCCGAAAATTACTAGAGAAAAGAGAGTATTCTTGCACTTGAATAATGTTGTAGAGAGAAAATATATGTAAGAATAAAATCATCAAGTATGATCTTGTAGGATTTGTTGCATGTATTGGAAGTGGGAAATCCCACATTGGGAACCCCCATGTGGACGACCATAGGGCCTCCTTTTTTGCCCAATGATAAATTTTTCCCTTTTATATTTTATGTCTTGTATTGTTTTATAACTTTTATAAAATAACATCACATGCTTACAAGACTTTATGCAACATCTCATAACCTTTTATAATGTTATTTAACCCATTAAATAACAAAATAAAATTCTCTCAAAATAAATTATCCATATAATTTATTAGTTTCTCAAGTGCAATTATTTAGAAAACCAATTTCTAAATATTATAAATGTTAATATTTATTTGTTTGATCATATCATAAATAAATATTATAGGTGTTTGTCTAGCTTGTTATTGGGTATGACCCGACTTGGATCATAACGTACTAGCCACATCAATTTAATATGTGTCTTGGGCATACAGAGTCCAACAATCTCACACTTGCACAAGATACATAGAAGATTGATGCAAGTAGTAAATAACTCCTAACAACGGTTTACTACCCCTAATACGTATGACGAAGTTCCATTCAATAACATCATCCCCTTCAAGTCCCTTACTTGAACATGATTTAGGTGAATCTATCATTTATCCTTTCGTTACAGATGTCATGTCAAATCCAGAGCATAGTGTGATCATTCTCTGTTGATTTAACTTTAGCAGGCCTTAGACATCTTACTCTCAACGAATAAGAGGAACAAATCCCTTTTTGAGTACATACGTTGTTGGGATTGAACCCTATCAGAGGAACAGATAATTAAAGCCAAAACTGGATCAGAGCAGTGGATCCAAAATAAGCAGATGTTATGTATACAAGTCTCTCCCCTTGAAAGTGGTTTCAACATCTGATGACCTCCAATCCACTGATCCTTACAACTGCTGACCTACAACTGCTGATCAAGTCAAAGACTGATGAAGACTAAAGCTCTGCTGATCAATCTACTGCTATGGGTCAAGCACTGCTGAACATGTCACACCCCGACCACGTAAAACAACGAAACGTGGCGGAAACGTCGGGGAGTGTTGTAACAGAATTAATTGTTTCACAACCATGGTAATTAAAGTTACGTTTTATATATCAATCAAGAGAGTTACATTGTCTTAAACAAGAAACAAAGAGTACATAACATAATTAAACTAGTTCTTGCTTCGTTTTAAGTCACTAAGGCACATGTCCGCCTAAGTGTGTCTCGATCATCCTATGTAACAGCTCCTGAAAACACATGTGATAATAGGTACGTCAGCATAAAAATGCCTGTGAGATACATAGGTTTTGTAAAAATAGGATTCATGACTTGCGTTTAGAGAAAATATTTAATAAAAAGTAGTCATGAATCTTGTTGAATGTTTCCGTTCATAAATCATTTGAAAAGTGATAAATAAACCAAATGGTATATATGTATAAAAGAATAATGTATGGTTAAGTGAATAACCATGTAAAATAAGTTTGTATAAGTTAAGTTATTTGTAAAACGATGTTTATGTGAAGATTGTATTGTATATGTAATATGTCTAAACTGAAATGGTTTACATAACGCTACGATATGTAATACCATAAAAGCACTTATATATAGGAAGTACCAGCGGCGTATCCACCATGTTTTTATCGTATTACACGTCGCCTCGTTACTTAAATCACTTACCCAAAACAACCACCAAAATGTAATGTTTAACAATTGTAGAAATGTTTATGTATGGTCAAATACGGTTCACACGGTTCAACAGTTACAAACGGTTCATATAATCAAATAGTTACAACGGGTCACATAGTCAAATAGTTACAACGGTTCACATAGTCCAATAGTTACAAACGGTTCAAAATGTAATATAATGTGTTCATATGCTGGATGAGCATATGCAACAAAATGCAATGTAAAACAATGTGTCCATATGTTGAGTAAACATATGCAACTAATGTAATGTAAATCAATGTGCTAGCATGCTCAGTCAACATACATAGCATAAATGTAAAGTAAAATAATGTACTAAGTATGCTAAGTAAACATACATAGCGAAACAATGTAATGTAAATCATGTACTAATAGTGTACTAATGAACATAGCCAGTATATGATGTGGAAAACAGGAAAGCATGAAAGTAACAAGTAGGCACATGTGTTTCACCCCAAAACATTTGAAAAACAGTAAAAGAGGGGTCTATGTACTCACTTGAGATTGCCTAGAAGTCCTTGAGTAACAACCAAGCAATGCTAGAGATCACGGAAAATCAACGGCACCTAATATAGGTAACTATGTTAATAAACCGGACCTAAATCGGAGGATCGGATAGAATGAGGGTTCGTAAACCAAATGAGTATGGAACTCATGTAATATGGTTTAACAAAGCCTACAAACTACAATGAAACCTAACCTAAGTGCTTACGACCCGTTACGACCCGTTTAGGTAGCTTATGCTACTTTAACGCGTCGTTCGCGTAAAACGCGTTCGGACCGCCTAACTAGTCCTATGACAAGTAAAATATGCCTTAACATGTCTAATATTGTTGCCAAATCAGTTTAGATGTTAAAAGTTATGTTACATATGTTTAAAATGAATTTTGGCGTAAAAATGGCATTTTGGTAATAAACCTGAGGCATATAAACTACCTATCATACAACTAACTAAACGTCGTGACCAAAAGGTATAACCTCAGAAGGTTATTCCCTATATACTATGGTCACCTAATGTGTTTGGTCGGATCCTAATGATCGACCAAATGGGTCGGGTTCGAAAGTATAAGCGATTGTTTAGATCGCTTACCTTTACGACCCTAGACAAGCACAAAACTAAAAGTGACGAGCTAAGCATGTTAAAACATGCTTAACTAAGTTTGAAAACAGGTTTGGTATCAAGACAAAGGGTCTTGATACCCAAAAGTAGTTTGGTTACAAAACACGCAAGAATACGCATTTTGGCCGAAACTACGACTCGTCACGGAGCCTAGATAACGTGGTAATCAGTAGGTATAGTCACTAAGGACTATAACCATCGTGATTACGCTCACGTTATGAAGGTCAAACGAACTTCGCATTGACCATAAACTGGTCAATGCAGAAAGTAAAACGCAGTTTGACTTTAACGACAAAAACAAATGAAAAGAACGAAAGAATACTTACAGAAGGTCCCCGCAAGCTCTTGATCCGATTTACTCTCAGGTATGAAGCATAAACTTCAACTTACAGAGCCAAAATCAGATTCAAGTGTGCTTTGGGAGGAAGTGAGGGTGGGTATTTATAGGAATTCAAGAATCGTTAAGATCGTTCATCGAAAACTGAGCTTTGATCTGGACCTTACATGTGTGCCCATGGTTTTCTAAAACCATGGGAGCCCCTAATAATGGACTAGGTTCATTGAATACCAGCCCATGGTTTTGCAAAACCATGGGTTAAACCATCAACACTTCAAAATGGACTAGGTTCATTGAATCTGGTCAGAAATTTCAAAAATGGTCCCTGCACTTGTAAAACTTGATTTTTTTTGCACTTTTAACCCCCGTTAACCCCATTTCAAGGCTCTAAAATGAAGTTAAAGTATAGGGAACTTAAAATTTGCTCAAAAATATCCCGGATGTCGGTTCGTTTGGCCGTACGGTTGCGTTGTTCGGTTAAATACGACGGAAATCGTAACGGACGCAAATACGGTCCAAATTGCGCGACGAATGGATTTTTCTTATGCCAAACACTAAAATAAAATATTTTAGTGCTTACATAAAATTTTGGATGTCCGGATGTATTCAGAATGTATGTTATGCGCGAAAATGCAAACTTGTGCACTTTTTAACGCTTTTAGTCCCTGAATGACCCAAAAGTTTATTTTAGCACACCTAACTCCTCAAATCCTATTTCTAAGCTATGTAAAGGATATTTATGGCATGTTTAACTTATGGTCATCTTCCGGAATGTCTGTTCTAGTACGAATCGTCATACTTTCGCAGTTTGTCGAATTTAGTCCCTGTAGACGATTAAACTTGTTTTTGCCATACCAAAGCCTTCAAAACTTATTTCTAAGTTATGTAAAGGTTATTTAAGGTATGTTAAGCCTATTTCACTATTCTGGAGTGTTCGTTGCATTAAACTGGTTATATTTGCGCGTCAGTGCGCGTATAAACTTCCAGAAAGCGATTTAAAGCTTAATAATCGAACAAGAATTGATATGTGCAAAAGATAGACATATTTTTACGAATCCCAAGTATGAAATAAAATATTTCATTGGCTTGGTATTTTTTTGATGGTCACAGTGACACAGGTGTCACATAACATATCAAGTACTGTTGGAGCCACAACAGTGGAAGGCTAAAGCAGTAGTTTAGTTTGTAAAGTATTGTAATCAGTGGTTAGCATAGCAGTGTTTGTATAGATCAGTTCTTTAGAGTTTGTTAGGAGGTTAAATGTCACTTTCATGGTGACATCAGCAAAGATGCCACAATGGTTTGTCCGTGCCTATAAATAGAACAGTACCCTGTACTTTTCTATTAGCTCTCTTCATCACTTTCATTCCTGTACGAACAATCACTGTGAGCTCAGGCTGAGGGGGAGTTTGTTACATACTTGCATATTGTAATTGAATCTTGTAATAAATTCAAGCATTCGATTCAATGTTAAACTTGTATATTGAAAGCAATTCTCCTGTTTGATTGTGTGCAAAGTTTGTTTCCATTTATATTCCGCTGCACTACTTGTTCATCTTTCATCTTAATTCAAACATAAAACACAATCAATCCAAACTCAAATCCTAACAATTGGTATCAGAGCTCGGACAGTCAAATTTGATTTAACAATCATTTTGACATAAATAGTTCAGCTCACAATCGTTGATACTGATAGTTGTTCGTTTTGTTGAAAAACAGAGCAAGGTTTAATCACCATCAAAGTTGATTAATCAGTGCCTGTAAAACAACCCGGATGACGTCACAATCACAAGATGATAAGAATAACATCGGCTCACTTTTCAAACCACCCATGCTTAAACGTAATGAATACAACATCTGGGAGAGAAGGATGGGTCACATCCTTGCTCAACAGAATACTGGATGTTGGAGATTTGTTGTTTTTGGATCACATGTTCCCATGGTGCCAAGTGCTGAGGATATAAAGAAGTTCGAACCTAAAAAACCTGAAAACTATACTGAAACTGATTTCCAAAAGTTCGAACTCGATGCCAAAGCAATAAACATCATTGCATCTGCATTACCCAATGAAATTTATGCTGGGCTGTTGCACTATAACAGTGCTAAGGAATTATGGGATGCACTTAAGGAACAGTTTGGGGGAACTGAAGAAGTTATTGAAAATAATAGGGAAATTCTGAATCAGCAGTATGAAACCTTTTGTCACATTAAGAGTGAATCATTGACTCAACAGTTTGAGCGATTCAGTTGTATCATTAGTTGTTAGTGCAGTTGTCTGTCGACTTCATCTTCGTTCGAGTCTTAGATTAGTAATGAAAGATCAAGTCACGCAGTTCGAGATAAACAGGAAACAAAGGTGAACAAGCCAGTTCAAACGAAGTGGACAGTTCAAACGAAGTGGACAGTTCAAACGAACTGGAAATGCCTGTTCAAACGAAGTGGAAATAGTATAAATATGTGACTTGAGTTTTTCATTTGTAACTTTCAGATTCCGGTAGCGAAGCTCTGCCGAAGTGTCTCCAAGTCTGTAAACGTGTTCTAATCAATACAAGAGACAGTTAATAGTGAATATCAAGCTGAAACAAACTCTGATTCATCGAATTCCGCCTTTGAATCAGTTTAGAGCTCTTCTGAAGACTCGTTCAGATCGTTTCTCGATCCTACAAGTGGTATCAGTACGATTGGATGATTGAACTGATGAGCTTTTATTTTCTTTTTGAACATTTTTCGGTTTTTTATCCTTTTGTTTTTGTTCCACATTCTTCTTTACAGGTTTTTGCGTCGAGCATTCACCTTTTTCAGTAGAATGTAAAACAGTTTCTTGAAACATTTCATTTAATTTCAAAAATACTTTTCTTTTTTCAACATCATCATCAGTTTTCTCATCACAATCTTCAACTTTGACTTTGTCAAAGTTTGTGACATTGTCACTTATTGGAAAATCAAAACTCAAAAACTGTTGGTAATAAGTGGTGCAGGTTTGACCACAGTGCTCAAAAGCAAAATCCAGCAAACAAGAGGAGAAATGATTATCACCAAGCCAAACAGTGCTATGATCTGAATGTTTGGACTGAAAGTGGTGATTGGTACGATAACAGAGTGTGTTACACTTGTGGTGTGAGAGGACACATTGCTGTTAACTGCCAAAGTTGGAGTTATGAAACGAGAAGATGCTATAACTGCAATATTAAAGGTCACATTGCCAGAGATTGCCCAATGAGATCAACGGGAAGATCGAGGACTGAATCTCAGAAAATGGCAAAGAAACCAGTCAATGTCAAAGGAAAGCCCAAAGAACAGAAAGTTCAAGAACCTAAAGTTCAAGAACAGAAAGTTCAAGAAAAGAAAGTTCAAGAAAAGAAAGTAAAGCTTTCTCAAGGGCAAAAAGACAGACTGAGGAAGAAAAGAATGAAAGCGAGAGAGTATCTCGAAAGGATTTTGTCCTCGGATACAACTGGTAAAATAGATAAATGTTCTGATAAATCGTCTTGCTCTCCAAAGAATGACAAGTCAAGCAAAACGCATTCATCAGATACAAATCTGAGGACGAAAGAGAGAAAGATGAAAAATAAAGTTGCTGGTGATGAATTTGTTTCCGAAGAAACAAAGGAGCCAGTTGTTGGCGATGAATCTGACTCATCAAAGTCAGACAAGCCACGTGCAGGCAATGAATCTGGTTTGGTAAAGCCAGAAGAGCCATCGTTTGAGGTAAAAAATGAGAATTCTGGTCTAACAATGGATGATGCAAATTTTCCACCATTGTTGAACAAGAATTCAAAATCACTCAAGGACCGTCAGGCTTGGGTGAATCTGTTTAAATAGAAAAACCTGACTTGCCGGAGCTCCCAGGTTTGTAAGCGTGGAGCAGGAATCGGCATCTATCTTTCTTAGTTGGATTTTTCGTACAAGTGGTAAATCAGGGACATTAATTTGTACTTGATTTTCTACAAGTGGTTGAAGACAAAATGATGAACCACACCCCCAACTTTACAAGTGGTAAAAACAAACTTATTTTCCGGAAAAATCATTTTGATTAAAACAAACTTAAGTGTTTTGAAATCTTAATGAGAAAATGGTTTGTTGTGAGGGGGAGTTCTGATTGTTTATGCCAAGTGAATGGCGAATTGAGGTGATTCGATATTGGTTGTCATTTTATTGCACAGTTTGTTTTCAAATTTCCTAAAATGTGTTTGCATTTTAGGGGGAGTAAGAATTTTTTAGAAAATCCAAAAACATTTGAAAATTTGAAAAAGACAAAACCATGATAAAACAAAAATGAGTTTTGTTGTCAAGAAGAGGAAATGATAATACATCAGTGGACGATCACAACATGCTAAAGAATTGGAAAGTTAAAAGTGATAAACGGTCTCACTGATGATGTGCCAGTAGGTTTTTGCACATTTAGTAGATTGTGACGAGATATAAACCTAAATTTCAAACTTGCTTATATCGTGGGGAAACATCTCTCGGATATATGGGTAACCCCCGAAATCTTGTTTGAAAGATTCCTTTTTCTGATATACTAGGTCTTTATACTCAGTGATATCTGGGGTATTATTCTTGGACTTCTGCTGAATGGAAGTTCTGACCTAGTCCTCGAATAATACTTTCTGCAATGCTTGAAACATAGTATCACCCTCAGCATATATGATAAGACAATAAAATTGCTTAGCAATGCTGTTGTAAAAAAAAGATCCTCTAAAGGGGACACACCCAAAAGTTGAGTCATGATCTCTCTGCTGAACGGTAGTTCTGACCTGAGCTCTCATGATTCTTCATAATTTATTAACCCCTACAGATATCATTTGTGTCATAATTACCTGTAAGACTGAATATTGGGATCTGGATACGGGAGTATATTCTGAGGTGGGACACGCGATTGAGTTTAAGTTCTTAATACATTAATATCATATCTCGAAGCAGTTGAACTTTGTGTGAAAATTTAAGTGGATCAGTATACTGACAATCTAAGTGAATTGTTTAGAGCTTAAAATGTAATGAAGCTTAACGGTGTTGGTGATTTGTCTCAGAAGCTGATATGATCCTCTTACACAAACTCAAAAAAATATTGTCTGTAAATATTTCTTTACTGTATTTCATTTCATTAAAAAATCCAAAAAGATTTTAGTGTGTTTTAGCATAAATTTTGAAAAATCTAAAAAGATTTTCGACAACTGATGTTGATAAGCTGATTTTCGAAATTTCAAGTGCTAAACATGATGGACAGGGTTGGGTTTGAGTGCTGAATTGAAAAATTTTGAATTAAGAAAGAAGTTAAGATTAGTTAATCAGGGTCATTAATTTGAACTTGGTGTAACTATTTCTAGTAAGTTTTTTTTATTGATTTAAGTAAAAACTTATGTTTTGGTGAGAAGTGTGCAGGAGATGTGCTGAACAAGAGTTAAAGCCAGGATTTGATCTCAAGGTGATAGCTAATTCCAGATGGCGATCCCATCATGATGAGAGGGGGAGTCTGACGAGGTTAGAGCCAAAAAGAATATCCTGGTACATGCTAAGAAAAAAAGAAGATCGATCAAGATTGAAGAGTCGTCATGTTGAAGACTCTCACTGAAGATTCCGTCAACATTCAAGGGGGAGTCTGTTAGTGAAGTTGTCTGTCGACTTCATCTTCGTTCGAGTCTTAGATTAGTAATGAAAGATCAAGTCACGCAGTTCGAGATAAACAGGAAACAAAGGTGAACAAGCCAGTTCAAACGAAGTGGACAGTTCAAACGAAGTGGAAATGCCTGTTCAAACGAAGTGGAAATAGTATAAATATGTGACTTGAGTTTTTCATTTGTAACTTTCAGATTCCGGTAGCGAAGCTCTGCCAAAGTGTCTCCAAGTCTGTAAACGTGTTCTAATCAATACAAGAGACAGTTAATAGTGAATATCAAGCTGAAACAAACTCTGATTCATCGAATTCCGCCTTTGAATCAGTTTAGAGCTCTTCTGAAGACTCGTTCAGATCGTTTCTTGATCCTACATTAGTGAGCTAAGACTTGTTAAAGTTACATTTGCTAATTCTACACAAAACAACAGGTTTCTTAGATCACTGCCTAAAAAATGGGATACAATTTCCTTTGTAACTAGAAATTCAGCTGAGTTCAAAGATCTGACCCTGGCCCAACTTCATGGTAGACTCCTAACCTATGAAAGAGAGTTAAACCAGAAAAAGAAGTTGCAAGAGTCTGGTAAAGTTGCTGATGATTATTCATTTGGCAACACAGCTCTCTTTGGTCAGGAAAAATCTGGTAGCAGTAGTAAGGATCAGAGTTATGATCATTTTATTGATATAACTGCTGGTGGAAACTTTAACAACTCTGATTCTCACTTTGCAAATTATGCTTTTACTGCAAATTGTGAAAACTAGATGTCAGATAACTTGTGCTTTGAACTGAATGACTTACAACACTTTGATCCAACTGACCTTGAAGAAATGGACATTTTGCATCAATTGGCATTGCTTAGTGTAAGAACAAGCAAATTTTACAAAAGGACAGGGAGAAAATTCCCAGGGTTGCATGGGAATTTAAAAGTGGGGTTGGAGAAGTCTAAGATCAAGTGCTATAAGTGCAATAGGTTATGACACTTTGCTAGGGAGTGTAGGAGTCAAACTGCTGGTCCAATTGTTATTCATCCCAGCTCAAACCCTAGACCACAAAACCAAAGCACTGTGCACTATTCCCATTATACCCCTGCTGCCCATGTAAACACTGCTCACTATGCAAACCTTGTTCCTGTGCATTATGTTCAAACCACTGTCCCTCAAATTCAGTATGTTCAGGCTCCTGTACCTCAGGTTCAAGTGCAACCAGTTGCACCACAACAAGCTGCACCACCAGCAATGGTTCAACCAGATCAGCAAAGCTTTTTCACCCAAGGCTTTGTTGACTGGAGCAGGTTACCTGATGAGCTAGGAGATGAAAATTTTGCACTCTATGCTACAAATGATGCTTCTAATGATGAATTTTGTCTTATGGCATTAGAGTCAATACCAGAAGAGCTGAATGCTGAAAAAGGGAAAACAAGTGATGAAACAGTGGATGAAGTTGTTGAAGCAGTGGTTACTGCTGTTGCTGGTGAACTACTGCTGGGAGAAAATTCAGAAACCATGATTGAACCATTGTTTGACCCTTGGTCCAAAGAAGAAGAAAAGGAAGAAAAGAAAGAAGGTGAGAAAGAAGAGAGAGCTGATGAAGAAAATGATCATCAATGTGATTGTGCCATGATGGCTGCAGCTAAGGTATCATCTCAGGTTCCTGAAAATCTGTGTTCAGACAAATGCATCATAGCATTTGCTAACATTAAAGAGATGAATGAAAACCTTAGGGATAGAGTGTTGTGTCACACCCCGACCACGTAAAACAACAAATCGTGGCGGAAACATCGGGGAGTGTTGTAACAGAATCATTGTTTCATAACACATGTAAATTTGAAATTTTGTTTTATTGATTCAAAAGAGTTACAATGTCTTAACAACAAGGAAGCATAACATAATTAACTAGTCTTGCATCTTTTATTGTCACTAAGGCCCAAGTCCGCCTAAGTGTAACTTGATCAATCCTATGCATCATTTCCTGAAACACATGTGAAAATAGGTACGTCAGCATAAAAATGCCTGTGAGATACATAGGTTTTATTGATTTAGGATTCATGACTTATAAGTTTAGAAAAAGTTGTTTAACAAAAGTCAGTCATGATCCTTGTAAAATGTTTTTGTTTTATAAATCATATGAAAATCGATAAGGAAACAGATGATATAAAGGATATATATATGGTTAAATAAATAACCAAGGAAAATGAATTTGTATAAAATGTGTTGTTTGCAAAACAATGTTTTGTAAAGATATTTTAATTGTGTAAAACGTAATATGTCAAAATTGAAATGGTTTAAATAACGCTACGATATGTAATATCATAAAAGCACTTATATATAGGAAGTACCAGCGGCGTATCCACCATGCTTTTATCATATTACACACGTCTCGTTACTTAAATCACTTACCCAAACAAACCACCAATGTAAAAATGTCCATGTATAACTAAATGTAATGTTTAAACAAATGTTGAAATGTTATTGAGTAAACAAATGTGATGTAGAGTGAATAAAAAGCCTTTATTGATTAAAAGCATTTACTCGACCCTATAAGAAAGGAATTTACAAAACAATGCACTTGATAAATTATAAATCAAAATTTATGTTTTGTAAAATAATGCATGCTTTACTGATACAAACATCTATGCGGTATTGTGAAAATGCATACATTCAAGCCTTGAGCCATTTAAACGGCGTAGCTAATGTTAATAAATGTATTTTTGAGCCATTTAAACATACCAAATGTCATACCAAAATGTAAGTATGTTTTATGAAAATAATGTACTAAGTATGCAACAAATGGACATACATAGCATGAAATCAAATGTAAAATAATGTACTAAGTATGCACTAAATGGACATACATAGCATAAAATGAAATGTAAACAACGTACTAAGTATGCACTAAATTGATATACATAGCATAAAATGAAATGTAAAACAAGGTACTAAGTATGCACTAAGTGGACATACATAGCATAAAATGAAATGTAAAACAATGTACTAAGTATGCACTAAATGGACATACATAGCAAAAACATAATGAAATCATGTACTAATAGTGTACTAATGAACATAACAAGTATATGATATGGAAACATGGAAAGCATGAAAGTAACAAGTAGGCACATTTGTTTCACCCCAAAATGTTTGAAAAACAGAAAAGAGGGGACTATTTACTCACTTGAGGGTGCTTAGAAGTCTTGAATAACAACCAAGCAAAGCTAGAGGGATCACGGAAATCAAACGGCACCTAATATAGGTAACTATGTAAATAAACGGACCTAAATCGGAAGATTGGATAAAATGAGGTTTCGTAAACCAAATGAGTATAGGAACTCATGTAACATGGTTTAACAAAGCCTACATTCTAAAACGAAACCTATCATAAGTGCTTACGACCCATTACGACCCGTTTAGGTAGCTTACGCTACTTTAACGCGTCGTTTGTGTAAAACGCGTTTAGGCCGCCTGACTAGTCGTATGACAAGTAATATATGCCTTCACATGTCTAATAATGTTGTCAAATCTGTTTAGATGTCAAAAGTTATGTTACATATGCTTAAAATGAATTTTGGCGTAAAAAGGGCATTTTGGTAATTTTCCTATGGCATATAAACTACCTATCATATAACCAACTAAACGACGTGACCATAAGGTATAACCTTGGAAGGTTATTCCCTATACAACTATGGTCACCTAATGTGTTTGGTCGGATCCTAAAGATCGACCAAACGGGTCGGGTTCGAAAGTCAAAGCGGTTGTTTAGACCGCCTCCCTTACGACCCTATATAAGCACTAAACCTAAAGTGACTAGCTAAACATGTTAAAACATGTTTAACGAATTTAGAAAACAGGTTTGGTATCAAAACAAATGGTTTTGATACCTAAAAGTAGTTTGGTTACAAAATACGCAAGAATACGCATTTTGGCCGAAACTACGACTCGCCACTATGCCTAGATAACGTGGTAATCAGTAGGTATAGTCACAAGAGACTAAAACCATCGTGATTACGCTCACGTTATGTAGTTAAAATAACTTTATGTTGACCATATACTGGTCAAAGTAGAAAGTCAAACACAGTTTGAATTCCACGCGAAAAAGAACGAAAGATGACTTACAACGGGTCCAAGAATGGAAGTTTTGATCCAATTACTCTAAGGTATAAAGTGTATACTTCAACTTAGAGATCCAAATCAGATCAAATATGAGTTTTGAAGCAAGTGGGTGGGGGTATTTATAGGAAAACCAAGACCGTTAGGATCGTTTATCGAAAACCGAGCTTCGATCTGGACCTTACATGTGTGCCCATGGTTTTAGAATACCATGGGTACCCCAAAAAAAGCCCCTAGTTTCATTAAAACCATGTGCAAATGAGGGGAATAGCTGGAAATCAGATTTTAAACTCTGGTCCCTTCCTAAGATAACTATGGCAGATTGTCAATTTTGGTCCCTGAATGTGCAAAACATGGTTTTTGATGCATTTTTGACACGTTTAAGCCCCGTTAATCCCATTTTAAGGCTCTAAAATGAATTTAAAGTATATGGAACATGAAAAATGCTCAAAATATCTCGGATGTCAGTTCGTATAGTCGTACGGTTGCGTTGTTCAGTTAATTACGACGGAACACGAACGAATGCGAAAAACGATCCAAATTACGCGACGAATGGAATTTTATCATGCCAATCACTAAAATGAAATATTTTAATGATTACATAAAGTTTTGGATGTTTGGATGTATTCAGAACGTAAGATATGCACGAAAATGCAAACTTATGCACTTTTTGACGCTTTTAGTCCCTGAATGATCAAAAAGTTTATTTTAGCACACCGAACCACTCAAAGCCTATTTCTAAGCTATGTAAAGGATATTTAGGGTATGTTTAACTTATGGTCATGTTCCGGATTGTCCGTTACAGCACGAATCGGCATACTTTCGCAGTTTGTCGAATTTAGTCCCTGTAAGCGAATAAACTTGATTTTGCCATACCAAAGCCTTCAAACTTATTTCTAAGTTATGTAAAGGTTATTTAAGGTATGTTAAGTATATATTAATGTTCCATAATGTCTGTTACAGTATGAATCAGCATACTTTCGCAGTTTGTCGAATTTAGTCCATGTAAGCCAATAAACTTGATTTCAACACACCAAACCTTCCAAAACTTATTTCTAAGTTATGTAAGGGTTATTTAAGGATTGTTAAGACCATTTCACTGCTCCGGAGTGTTTGTCGCATTAAACTGATTACGTTTACGCAGTAGTGCGCGTATAACTTTCCAGAAAGCGATTTAGAGCTCGAAATCGAACAAGAATTGATATGTGCAAATGATACACATATTTATACCAATCCCAAGTATGAAATACAATATTTCATTGATTTGCTATCTGTTTGATGGCCGTGGAGGCACAGGTGTCACAGTCTCCCCTACTTCAGAAAATTTCGTCCCGAAATTTATTTAGAGGAAATTTGTGAGATCTTGAAACATGAAGTTGAATAGATAAAACAACACAGGTTAAGGTTCTGAACTTCTAGTAACTTTAATAACATCATGCTTGCAATGTAAGAGGGACACTTATATACAAGCATATAAAGCGTTATTGGTGCGTCCACCATACCTTCATTACATTGTTCACGTTTTGTTATTGTTGCCACTATAGGTTCTTACACATGATAAATCTTACTTTGGTTTCTGTGCACTAAATTTCATAATTATGTACGCGTCCATAATTACGTAATTCCTTGCATAGTCCGCACAGTGCATTTTATAACGTGTAGGGGAAAACCAAATGATCAAACCTGTGATGAGTGTGACTAGACCATCTTAGGGTCCTTTTAATTAAATCGATAAATGATTTAAATAGACTACCAAGGAGTCTTTTCAGCTTAAATCATCACATGTCATTCTTAACCAGATTCTGAATCAATTTTTTGACTAGATCACTCAAAGGGTCTCTTTGAATTATGGAATGGTACTATATAATCCAAGGGTCTTAACTATTACGTAGAAGCCCATTAAGGATTTAAGGTAGTACCTTTGGATATCCTACTATGAATCTTTCACATGAAGATATGGAAGATTCTACGAGGATTTGGATAATGAAAACACAAAAGAAAACACATAACACATAATCACATAACCATAAAATTGTTTATCTTGATATTTAATTTGTTATCATTTTGTTAATTTGTTTTGTTAATTGCGCACATGTATTTAAAGCACATCAGGTATCCAATCTGTGGATTTTGATTGGCACTTTAAATATTTCCAAGAATCTAACTATAAAGATAGGAAGATCTTAAAAAGAAAATTTGATTTCGATTATGAGGAATCGAAATGTTCGAATTAAGGCATACAAGGAATCCAATGAAGGACTCTGATTTGAACGATAATCATCCACAAGGATCTAATTGTGAATGTAGGAAGATCCCATATGGATTTTAGGATTTGAAAAGCGGGAGGCGTTTCAAAACCTTGCACTAGACGTGCTTAAGTTGAAACATGAAGTAAAATGCTTATGAAGTTGAGGCGCTAGATATGCCAAGGCGACATATGAAGCAGAGTTTGAAGGTTTAAGTCAATGTATTGGGAAAATGTTTTTGAAAACTATGCATGGGGTTCTTTTTGAAACACGCTTAATGTTTTTGAAACCTTACATAATACTTTTGAAATCATAAAGTAGGTGTATTAGATAAGTATATTTATAAAATGTTTTAAAATCATGCGAGATGAAATTTTGAAATTATGTATAAGGTTTTTGAAAATATGAATGACACTTTTGAAATAATGCACTTAATATGTCAGGTAAATATACTATATTAAAAATGTTTTCAAACTATATATAAAATGTTTTTTTTTTGAAATCATGAAGGTTGTTTTTTTTTTTTTGAAAACTTATGCTATGCATGTTGTTATGAAAATCAGAATGTAATGGGCATGAGATTAAAAAAAATTACCCTTAGTTATCAAACCAAGGATTTAAAGGCACAAATGTGCAAAAAGCACGATTACTCATAATGTCGCGTTATTTCCTGTACTTCGTTTCTTAGAATGAAACGAATACTTAAAATTTTCGAGGAAATCATGAGCGATCACTTGAAAGGGAGAATCACAAGAGTAGTTTGTTTAAAGAACATAGTTCCTTGATGTAGATATCATAGGGAAATGCCATACACATATGTAACTACACTTGTACATCAGAATTGTGAACAACAATTTATTTGTAAACAAAGCAAATTGCTTCAGGGTTCAACAAAAGATATAAAAGCAACAGATTCAAATTATTCAAAGTAGCAACATTTTCTAATCAACCAAATGCTCATCCGTGGGTTGGATTTTCATTGACAATCTTTGGGCATTTATTCACGAAATGACCCATCTTGCCACAGTTGTAGCACGATCCAGGAGGAAAGTGAGCTTGAGCAGGGTTGGCTTGGAGTTGAGTAGCAGCAAGATTTGGAACAGCTTTGTTTTGGATAGCAAAGCGGCACACGTCAACCAAATGTCCCCATCGTCCACAGTGGGTACATTTGAAACATGGTGTTTGATCTGGATGATGATGGTTGCATCGATTGCACAAGGAAGCAGTTCCCAAGTACGGCTTCTTGGCTGGTGGTGCTGCCACTTGGCTAGGTTCTGCTTGATTTGGTGTAACGACTGGAGGATTCTTTGGGGCTTTACGCTTCCTTGACCTTTTCGAAGGCTTGGCTTCTGATTCTTTCGATGCTTCTTGGGTGGCTCCATTATTGAGACCAGACATGGCGATACCTAAATCCACCGACTTCAGGATTACCTCGCCTATTCGCTGGGCAAATTTGGCAGTTTGCTCAGACATTTTAGTGTCGCTGCGATGAAAAGACATTCTAGAAGAAATGAAAGGCATGGGGAAGAAACAAGTGAGATGTTATCGGATAATCAAAACAGGATGGCAATGCATAAAATTGCGATCATTTGTTTGTTACCTAAGGCAAACAAATGAGACGGTGACAAATCAAAGTAAACGGGTCATATTAATGTATCACTGAGACATGCTTGCCTATAAGTGAACACTCACCCCAAGAGTTCCCAGGTAAGAGTGACTGGTCCGATACTGCGGATTTGTACGAACACTCTAGCCTTAGACAGAAAAATCAGAGTACAGGCATTCACCCTTCCAGTTTGCACGTGTTCACATTATAAGACCGAAACTTTGACTAGAATTTGAAAAATTAGAGGGTTCATAACCTAGTAATCAATCATCCAAGAACAAATGATTGGTTTTTGAAGCGAATTCAAAATTTGTGTTCTTGTTGTGGTTGTCGCCTAAGGATAGGTGACGGTATTGTTTTAAGATCTAAACGCATGTAAACTCGCGTTATGGTCCTAGGAAGGTTATAGACTAGGTCAAAGCATTACTAATAACCTAATTCCCTATAACCACGAGCTATGATACAAACTTTTTTGTCACACCCCGACCACGTAAAACAACAAATCGTGGGGGAAACATTGGGGAGTGTTGTAACAGAATCATTGTTTCATAACACATGTAAATTTGAAATTTTGTTTTATTGATTTAAAAGAGTTACAATGTCTTAACATCAAGGAAGCATAACATAATTAACTAGTCTTGCATCTTTTATTGTCACTAAGGCCCAAGTCTGCCTAAGTGTAACTTGATCAATCCTATGCATCATTTCCTGAAACACATGTGAAAATAGGTACGTCAGCATTAAAATGCCTGTGAGATACATAGGTTTTATTGATTTAGGATTCATGACTTATAAGTTTAGAAAAAGTTATTTAACAAAAGTCAGTCATGATCCTTGTAAAATGTTTTTCTTTTATAAATCATATGAAAATCGATAAGGAAACAGATGATATAAAGGAAATATATATGGTTAAATAAATAACCAAGTAAAATGAATTTGTATAAAATGTGTTGTTTGTAAAACAATGTTTTGTAAAGATATTTTAATTGTGTAAAATGTAATATGTCAAAATTGAAATGGTTTAAATAACGCTACGATATGTGATATCATAAAAGCACTTATATATAGGAAGTACCAGCGGCGTATCCACCATGCTTTTATCATATTACACATGTCTCGTTACTTAAATCACTTACCCAAACAAACCACCAATGTAAAAATGTCCATGTATAACTAAATGTAATGTTTAAACAAATGTTGAAATGTTATTGAGTAAACAAATGTGATGTAGAGTGAATGAAAAGCCTTTATTGATTAAAAGCATTTACTCGACCCTATAAGAAAGGAATGTACAAAACAATGCATTTGATAAATTATAAATCAAAATTTATGTTTTGTAAAATAATGCATGCTTTACTGATACAAACATCTATGCGGTATTGTGAAAATGCATACATTCAAGCCTTGAGACTGTGGCGATAAACCCTTAAACGAATTAAAGATTTATCTGAGTTATGTTTATCGAATTCGGTCATTCCTTCCATCCAAACATACCTAGGATGTCAGGAACGGGAGTTGTCAATTCCTATGGTACCACTACCTACTAACGAACGGGAGTTGTTAATAAATGTATTTTTGAGCCATTTAAACATACCAAATGTCATACCAAAATGTAAGCATGTTTTATGAAAATAATGTAGTAAGTATGCAACAAATGGACATACATAGCATGAAATGAAATGTAAAATAATGTACTAAGTATGCACTAAATGGACATACATAGCATAAAATGAAATGTAAACAAGGTACAAAGTATGCACTAAGTGGACATACATAGCATAAAATGAAATGTAAAACAATGTACTAAGTATGCACTAAATGGACATACATAGCATAAAATGAAATGTAAAACAATGTACTAAGTATGCACTAAATGGACATACATAGCAAAAACATAATGAAATCATGTACTAATAGTGTACTAATGAACATAGCAAGTATATGATATGGAAACATGGAAAGCATGAAAGTAACAAGTAGGCACATGTGTTTCACCCCAAAATGTTTGAAAAACAATAAAAGAGGGGACTATGTACTCACTTGAGGGTGCTTAGAAGTCTTGAATAACAACCAAGCAAAGCTAGAGGGATCACGGAAATCAAACGGCACCTAATATAGGTAACTATGTAAATAAACGGACCTAAATTGGAAGATCGGATAAAATGAGGTTACGTAAACCAAATGAGTATAGGAACTCATGTAACATGGTTTAACAAAGCCTACATTCTAAAACGAAACCTATCCTAAGTGCTAACGACCCATTACGACCCGTTTAGGTAGCTTACGCTACTTTAACGCGTCGTTTGCGTAAAACACGTTTAGACCACCTGACTAGTCGTATGACAAGTAATATATGCCTTAACATGTCTAATAATGTTGCCAAATCAGTTTAGATGTCAAAAGTTATGTTACATATGCTTAAAATGAATTTTGGCGTAAAAAGGGCATTTTGGTAATTTTCCTATGGCATATAAACTACCTATCATATAACCAACTAAACGACATGACCATAAGGTATAACCTTGGAAGGTTATTCCCTATACAACTATGGTCACCTAATGTGTTTGGTCGGATCCTATAGATCGACCAAACGGGTCGGGTTCGAAAGTCTAAGCGGTTGTTTAGACTGCTTACCTTACGACCCTATATAAGCGCTAAACCTAAAGTGACTAGCTAAACATGTTAAAACATGTTTAACAAATTTAGAAAACAGGTTTGGTATCAAAACAAACGGTTTTGATACCTAAAAGTAGTTTGGTTACAAAATACGCAAGAATACGCATTTTGGCTGAAACTACGACTCGCCACTATGCCTAGATAACGTGGTAATCAGTAGGTATAGTCACAAGAGACTAAAACCATCGTGATTACGCTCATGTTATGAAGTTCAAACGAACTTCATGTTGACCATAAACTGGTTAAAGCAGAAAGTCAAACACAGTTTGACTTTCACGCGAAAAAGAACGAAAGAGGACTTATGACGGGTCCAAGAATGGAAGTTTTGATCCGATTACTCTCTGGTATGAAGTGTATACTTCAACTTAGAGAGCCAAATCAGATCAAATATGAGTTTTGAAGCAAGAGGGTGGGGGTATTTATAGGAAAACCAAGACCGTTAGGATCGTTTATCGAAAACCGAGCTTCGATCTGGACCTTACATGTGTGCCCATGGTTTTAGAATACCATGGGTACCCCAAAAAAAGCCCCTAGTATCATTAAAACCATGTGAAAATGAGGGGAACAACTGGAACAAGATGGAAATCAGATTTTCAACTTTGGTCCCTTCCTAAGATAACTATGGCAGATTGTCAATTTTGGTCTCTGAATGTGCAAAACATGGTTTTTGATGCATTTTTGACACGTTTAAGCCCCGTTAATCCCATTTTAAGGCTCTAAAATGAAGTTAAAGTATAGGGAACATGAAACATGCTCTAAAATATCTCGGATGTCAGTTCGTATGGTCGTACGGTTGCGTTGTTCGGTTAATTACGACGGAACACGAACGAATGCGAAAAACGATCCAAATTACATGACGAATGGAATTTTATCATGCCAATCAATAAAATAAAATATTTTAATGATTACATAAAGGTTTGGATGTCCGGATGTATTTAGAACGTAAGATATGCGCGAAAATGCAAACTTATGCACTTTTTGACGCTTTTAGTCCCTGAATGACCAAAAAGTTTATTTTAGCACACCGAACCCCTCAAAGCCTATTTCTAAGCTATGTAAAGGATATTTAGGGTATTTTTAACTTATAGTCATGTTCTGGATTCTCCGTTACAGTACGAATCGGCATACTTTCGCAGTTTGTTGAATTTAGTCCCTGTAAGCGAATAAACTTGATTTTGCCACACCAAAGCCTTCAAAACTTATTTCTAAGTTATGTAATTGTTATTTAAGGTATGTTAAGCATATATTGATGTTCCGGAATGTCCGTTACAGTATTAATCAACATACTTTCGTAGTTTGTCGAATTTAGTCCCTGTAAGCCAATAAACTTGATTTCGACACACCAAACCTTCCAAAACTTATTTCTAAGTTATGTAACGGTTATTTAAGGTATGTTAAGACAATGTCACTACTCCGGAGTGTTTGTCTCATTAAACTGATTAAGTTTACGCATTAGTGCGCGTATAACTTTCCAGAAAGCGATTTAGAGCTCGAAATCGAAAAAAATTGATATGTGCAAATGATACACATATTTATACCAATCCCAAGTATGAAATACAATATTTCATTGATTTGGTATCTGTTTGATGGCCGTGTAGGCACAGGTGTCACATGTTGAATGATGAGGTCAAATTTGAAAGGTCTTTAAAAGAACTTAAAAACAAATTGGCTGAAAAAGATAAAGAAATCTGCAGCTTAAAAGAAGAGCAAAGCATAACCAAGAACCAACTCCAAAAAATGGTAGAAAAATACCAGGTTTGCAAAAAGGAGTTGGAATCCACCCAAATCACTTGTGAAAGATGGGTGGAATCTTGCAAAGGTTATGAGGTCATGTTAGAAAAACAACTTGAAAGCAATGTAAATTTTGGCATAGGTTTTAGAAAATATGATGAAATTGAAAACACTGCTACTAAACAAGCTGGTTCAGTTGAAATAACACCAACAAACAAGAATGGCCAAGAAGTTAAGATAACTGACAAACTTGGTAACAAAATCACTCTGGAAAGATCTATGGGATCCTCAACTTTTGAGGAAATTGAGAAATACCAATTTAAACCCTCATGGTCTGATGAGTGTGACATTCTTGAGAATTTTAAACCAATGGACATCACAGCCACTGATGGTGTAAAAGCTCCTAAAGCAAAGGTCATTCCTCTCAAAGACATCCCAACAGTGGTTCAAAACTCTGTTGCTAAGGAGTCTGAGAAAAGGAAGAAAAGAGAAAAGATCAAAAACTTGTTTTGTGATTTTTGTGAAAAGAAGAATCATCTAACAAAAGACTGTTTTCATCTAAAAGCATATGATCTAAACAAAACAAGTGTTATTATACCTGCTGAGAGCTGCACCATATGTGGTAAAACAAACCACAAAACTCAAGAATGTGTGTATCTCAAAAACTTTGATGTAAAAAGGAATGAGTACACTGCAAAAACATCCTTAAGTTCATCAACATCATCTGTCAAGTTCACCAAGAACCAACCACTGTTTGTGCCAGTCCAAACAGCTGTTACAAAACAGCTGAACCAAACATCTGTCAAAAGAGATGTTCAGGTGACTGATGCACCCCCTGCCAATCAATACAGAAGAGGTAAGGGACAACCAACATACTAAAGGATCCCACATGTTTATGAGGCTTACAAAAAGCCTTCTAAACCAAGAGTGAACAGTTATCCTTTTGGTTATCAGCAGGTGATTGGTCAAGACCCCTAATAATGTTTAGAGACAAACATTCCTAAAAATGTTCAAACCCCTGAGCTAACCACTGTCCATCCACCTGAAGTCATCCCAGACACTGTTGAGACCCCATCCAAAGCCTTATTGGCTTTGGAGACCCTAATGAACTAATCCTTTTACTTCATGTGCAGGGAGCTTCTGCATGCTTAGATAGCCTTTGGTATGTAGATAGTGGAGGCTCCAGGCACATGACAGGATGTAAAGCCCTACTCAAAGATTTCAAAATCCATGGAGGGGGTGATATATCCTTTGGTAATAACAGTAAAGGGAAAGTTCTGGGGTCTGGTACAGTACAGTCTAGTAATGTAAAATTTGAAAATGTCAATCTGATAGACAATCTAAAATTCAACCTCCTGAGTGTTTCACAAATGAGTGATAAGGGCTATGTCTCATTCTTCACAAAGGATTGTTGTAGGATTTTTGGACCAGAAATGGTTGAAAAGATTGAAGCAATAATAAAAACTGGTAAAACCAAACTTGTTGCTCAAAGAAGTGGCAATGTTTATGTAGTTGATATGTCAAAAGAGAGCCCCAGGACTGATGCCTGTCTGTTCTCTACTGCCTCAAACAAAGAGACAGAACTATGGCACAGGAGATTGGGGCACACAAATCTCAAGACAATCATTACCATCTCAAAACAGGGGTTAGTAAGAGGTTTACCTCAAAAACTGTTCACCTGTCCTGAGCATTGTGTTTCCTGTCTAAAAGGAAAACAACATAAAAGCTCATACAAATCAATTGATGAGTCCAAAACAACCAAATGTTTGTAAATGCTACATATGGATTTGTTTGGCCCAGTTAAAGTCATGAGTCTTAAGAAAAAGAGATATTGTTTGGTTATTGTTGATGACTTTTCTAGGTTTACATGGACTTACTTTTTACACTCAAAAGATGAGACTGCAGGCATTCTGCAAGACTTTGTGAAACAGGTTGAAAAGCAGTTTGACTTGCCAGTAAAAATGTTCAGAAGTGATAATGGCACAGAGTTCAGGAACAAGGAGTTAGATGATTTCTGTGTGTCAAAAGGAATTGTGAGGCAATACAACATTCCAAGAACACCAGAACAAAATGGGGTTGTTGAAAGAAAGAACAGGACCTTGATTGAGGCTGCCAGAACCATGTTTGCTGATTCAGGTTTGCCATTAACTTTTTGGACAGAGGCAGTAAACACTGCTTGCTATGTTCAAAACAGAGTTTTAATCAACCCCAGGCATCAAAACACTGCCTATGAACTGTTGTATAAAATAAAGCCATTTATTTCATATTTCAAGGTTTTTGGCTGCCCATGCTTCATTTTAAACTTAAAAGATTCTATCTCAAAGTTTGTAGCCAAAATTGATTGTGGTTATCATCTGGGATAGTCAACCACTGCTAAGGCCTACAAGTGTTTAACACAAAGGGGCATCAGTGGAAGAGACTTTGAATGTAAAGTTCAATGAACTTTCATCAATGAAAATCCCAACAAATCCTGCAGACTTATTTGATCTTGATAAATTCACATTTGAAAGTGTTGCTGTCAAGTCTAACTATGTAGGTCCATTAGAAAATTCATCATCAGACTATGGATATGAAATCATCATTCCACAACAAAAGTCTGCATCAAGTGGAAGAGCAGCAGATGCTCAAAACAACTGTCAAAGTTCAACCACTGCTACCTCAACAGTTGTTGACCAAAGTAGCCCATTAACCCCTGCTTCCACATCATCAAACACTGTTGATAAAAGTCCTCAAACAGTGGATCAAAGACAGCTTGTGTCCACACCATTACCTCCTATTCCACCACCTTTTGATGCCACTGCTGGATCATCAAAGTCACCAGCAGTGGTTAGCTCAGATGATTCACATCTGCAGCCCTCCCCACTTAATGCCATTGTTCCATACCAAGGAGATCTTATCTTCTTGAAATCTCATCCACCTGACCAAATTATTGGCA